>JAMXBC010000010.1:78315979-78558479 GCA_024138005.1 Lumnitzera racemosa
CACACTCAGACACACACGTATGCACATGCACGCACACGCACTTATACACACGCACACGCTCACACACATACGCACGCACGTAAGCATGCACGTACGCGGTTATGACATCCAACTTTAGCTGGTTGTATTGGCTCTCTTTCACACTTTGATAGTGTTGTTATGTGCAGGGTAAAGAAGCATGACCAAAATCAGGTGGTAAATGCTCTAGCGAAGAAAGGATTAGCTGCTGAAGATGATGTTGTTTTCTCTAATATTTTTCCTAGTTTTTTTGTCTACTTTTGTTCTTAAGGACGGTTGCTTTGTTGATGTCGATGGTGGTGTGTTGATCACACCAGGATGAACTCTTTTGTTTCCGAGCCTTTGTGTACTGTTGTCGAGCTTTAATAGATTGTGCTCTTCCACCGAAAAAAAAAAAAAAAAAAAAAACGCAGATTTGCATATCGAATTGACTTAGAGCATTGCATGTACGAAAACAGTGGCATTGTAATAAAGCTTTCGAAGAGAAAAAAATTACCAAATACTGGATACAAGAGATATTCGTTCAAATATCTTGACAAGCTATTTACTTGATTGAACGAAAAAATGCTTATGATGAAATAGCAATTTTTAAGAATAAAATAAAACTTCAATAAAATCAAGAATAGATATTGCAATGTTGAGTTAATTGAAACGGAGTTGTCAAAATGAATTAAGCAATAAAACCTGAATAACTGATAAAAGTACCAAAATGCTCCTATGCGTGATTATTTAATTATAAAAAATTAATAAAAATAATAAAAGAAAAAGTATAAAACAACAAAACAAGGCATGATTTAACCCCCACTTTGATAACATAAAAGAAATGAGGTTAATCTTAATTAGATGAATTTTTTTAAGTTTCACCAATATTTAACCGTTATAGCATACAGTGTCATTGGACAAACTAAATTGAGTTAGTCCATTGACTTTTTCAGTAAATGAAATTTAGTTAATAATGAACAAAAGAGACACATCAAGGTCGCTTATTTTATATATGTCGTGTAATTTTTTAGTGAAGTGGTTCTTACTTAAAAAGAAAAAAAAAAGTAAAATATTCATTTAAGCACTGAATTATTTTTTTATTTTTATTTTTTTTTGCCAGAAGCGTTGATTGATTAAAAATCAACTTATTATGTATCGGATCAACATAGAAAAACTTTTCTACAAGTCCTAGTGGTAAAACTAATAATCAATAGGCTAAGTTTCCAAATTCAGAATCAGAAAAAAAAAATAAAATAACGAATTAATATAATGCTTACGCCAATCATTGTATTGTATTAAGATTTTGATTGACAAAAACGATATTTTGTTACAAGAGGATATGATTGTAATATGGTAATTTAAATGAGATATTTTTTAGAAAAAATAACAGCAGTTTTAGCAATGAATAACTACTTATGACTCTCATGAATGAATTACTGCTCATTATAATAAAGATTTCTTATAAAATTGCTATTACACATATAAAATTTAACTAAACATAGTAGTAACTCTTTCATATAGAATAAAGATGAAATGAGATGATTGTTCCCCTAATGGTATGGGAAAAAGTATGCTATAAATTTTCTATATTTCTATCAGTTTTCAAAAAGTTATCTACATTTTAATTAATCTATAAGTCCCATTAGTTTATGTCAAAATATAATATAAGCCCTTTGTATTTTAAACAAATTTATTGGCCAAAAGAAAAGGAAATTCATGCTTGTCTTGTTGCGCTTGCACCAACTAAATCTCTTTTGATACTTCCAATAATCAATGACCATTCATATAAAACTTACGTGGTTTAATAACATAGATATTGAAGATTCATTGATTTAAATGGTTCCATTAAAATATAAATTAAATTTTTGCATAAATATAGATAATTTAAATGACTCACTTAAAATAAAAAAGAATATATGTATATATATCTATATATGTATACACACACATACACATGCACACACAAAATTCATATAATTAGCATGTAATTAATCCAAACAGGTTCCTAAGTAGCGCATGCCAATTTGGCTTGTTCAAATACATGAGATTCACGTAACCTGGCCATATCTTTTTTGGAATTATATGATATAAACCCCACTATTTAAAGAACATATGAACCTACTAAAAATGCTTCTTGATCATTCTAAAAAATCAACTAAACTAAAAATTTAAGTTTACATTTAGAAAACGAACTTAGTTTTTCAGTTCAAAAATTCATTATCAATAAAAACTCAAATACAAGAATAATAGACCTTACGTCACCCAAAACCCTAAACCCTAAGATAATTAAGAACTTGTGATCCTAATCTACTAATTGAGAATTTAATTTGAATAATTTTATTCCACTTTAGAAAATTTCAAAATTTTATGAGAAGTAAATCATAACCTAACAAGTTGATTTAAGAACCAAACTCTAAAAGGATTACATATAAAATAATCCTCTAATTTTCACTTATAAGCTACGCCGCATATGGATAAATAGGTCAATCAATCACACTAAATAACTTATCAATTGAAAGTGGGAACCAACTATCACCTAATAACTTATCAATTGAAAGTTGAAACCAACTATCACTTAATTACTTATCAAAAGCTAGTGATTAGATCATTTTCTTATCCTATCATAACCTATACTACATAAGGATAAGTTATCTTTTAATTTTATCAATTTAATTTTCAAACAAGTGACAAGATAAGACAATGCCCAAAAAGGACACCCTATGGCCGGTTGTAAGAAGAGGGTATGGGGGGCCATACCTTATCAATCATACATTAAACCAATTGTCTTTCACAAGCACCATTCACCCCTTATTACTTCTACCATCTAATCATGTCAACAAGCCACCACATATTTATACCCCCACTCATGGCACAAAGTTGTTTTTGTTGCCTTCCTTTTGTTCACTTCAAAAACTATTTTAGGAAACCTTAAAACATTGCCAAAGCCCAGCTCAAACACCAAGATTTTGGTTACTAAAAGAGCTTACGAGAAAGGGGAGAAAAACAAGGAGCAAAAGAGGATTCTTAGTTGTATAACCACCTATTTTAACGCTTTTAAGATGGGTAAGTTTATTTTCTTGTTTTGTGCTCTAGTATGCCATGTTTAGGAGACTACATTTCCATGAAGATATTGGCATAAACATAAGGTAATAAAATAGCTAAACCACTTTAAGTAGTAAGCTTCTAAATCTCTTACATAAAAGGTGGGCTATGAGCATACGAAGTTGATATTATGAAGGATACATATTTAACACTTAGGATAGAAGTTTGTAAGTTGAGAAAGTCATGAAATATGTGTATGGACAAAGGACTAACATGCTAGACATGTAGAGAATGTAAGGTATTTAGATGTTATCTTTAACTTCATGTGGTTCAATATGCCCAAATCTAACTTTGGGAAAAGGAAAAATCCATTACATGAAATTTTATGAGAAAATCAACTTCTTGAGATGAAAATTAAGGTATAGAACTTATGATAAGTATGTGATCCATGACTTTCACTTAGTACTTAAGCTAAATAATCACCTCATGGAAGAGAAGTTGAGTTGAAGTTGGAATATAAGTAGCATAGGTTCTTAATCTATCACCTAAACTTAAGGAAATGATGAAACAAGTTAGAAAACTAAGTTGGAAACCTTTAAACCAAACCGACTAGATCTGGAACCTCAACAAAACTTACTTAAAAATGTGATAAAACCAAATAAACAAAGCGGAAAAACCAACCAAAGCAATATAATAAGTATATAAAGCCTAAAACTCAAAATCAAGCCTAAAACATTCAAAACAAGCTTACAACTCCAAGTTGGAACTTCACTAAATTTCTGATTAGCACCTAAATTACTCAGGAAAAATTGTTTTAAGATCCATAAGAAGCCCACATAAAACTCCCTAAGCCTGACAAAGTCACTAACTTTAGTTTAGAATAAAAATAAGCCCATAAGCCCACGTAAAAGTCTAAGTAAATGTTGATAGCACTAAGTCCATAAGACAAGAATGGAATTCTGATTTTAAAGAGTATTCTAAAATTAGAGTAAATTCCTAAGCCTAAGCCCAAAAGATCTCATAAGATAACAAAAAGCTCAACAACCAAGCAAAGCTTAAAAGAGTTCCAAAATATGAGGACCATTACTGTTCTAACCAGTGGAAAGAATTTCGGGCCTTATCTAAAAAATTTAACCACACTAAGTTAAATTACACTCGAAAACGATAAAAATCGACTATAAGATTATAAAAATCGGATTTAAAATTAGAAAGTATACTAAATTGAAGCTTTAAGTGAAACCGAGGAAAAATAAAAAACTAAGTTAAAAAGTATAACTTAAAGAAGTTTTAGGTTAGCCTTTCAATTTTATCTCAAACTCTTAACATTATCATATTTGCGATATTCAAGGGACCCAACTGTTGGAGATAACCTACCCCCAAAATATTACAATTGATCTACTATGGCTGAATAAGTGATTTTCGATGACTTCATGCTTGGTTTTGCTTATAATGTAAATGTACTTAAATTTATATAATGAACTTGAATGCTTATGAGATATAGGAAATGCATATGTATGATATTATAATTGAATGTCGTGACGTACTAATTAGACAATATTGGGAATTGTTTATGATGATAACTATGCATAGTTATATGCAATGAAATTTGTTTAATCACAATGGAAATTGAATTAATTAATTATTCAATTAAGAAACTGAATGAGTCATGCATTTCTCATATGTGCATTTTAACTATACCAACTACCACCTCACACGGAAGACAAGAAGGGGCTCATATGAGAAGGGTCTCATATGAGAAGGGCCTCCTACAGAGATTAGGCAACAGTATGCCATTTATATAATATTAAGTCTCCATCATGAGCATTCGAGCTTACTAGGTGCCAAGGGACATTAACCATTCACGAAGGAGCGTATCTTGTGACTTCCACTTAAGGCATATGTTTGTAGACTGCGGAGGTCACCATACCGCTAGACTTGAGATTTTGGCATAAATTTGATTTTTGAAAAGGAAAGTATATTTTCCGTATAAAAAGTAAAGTTTGTATATATTATATATTTTTGTTTGAGTTGATTTGAGCACATTGGTGCAAGTGAAATAAAAAAAAAAAAAAACCCAGGTGCTAAGACTCAATTAATGGTTTATATTGATTAATTATCTCTAACCTTGACTAAGGGGGGGGAGGGGTAATTCTAAAGTTGTATATAGTTTTTAGGTCGCTGCATGTATTGGTTGGCATTTTGAGTGTTCATGTATTCATATGTTGTGCATTAAATTATATTGTTTGTATGGCATGGCAAAAGTACTTACTCACTAAGTGCAAGCTTACACCCCAATAAATTTCTTTTGTTCTAGGACCACCTTTTTGTTCATCCGAGCCGAGGAATACCCAAAGTGAGTCTTATGCTAAGACAGGATTGTGAGCTTCAGGAAGCAAAAAGGAAATTTTGTAATAATGACTTGCAAATATTTATTTGTTTATTTAGCTTAATTCCATACTTAAACTTTCATAATGTAGACACTTATAAGATTTCAGCTGCGCTGTAATATTTTGTTGTGGAATTCTACAAATCCACATCTTAACTTTATTATTTTGTATTTAAATGGTAAATCTTAGTTAATATACTCGATATTGCATATCTATAGGTTTGATGGTAATATAGAGTGAAAAGAGACTTATGTATCTTATGGAAGGCCTATGATCAACGAAGGGGTTGATTTTAGATCTTTGTACACTACACAACAATCTACCACAATAATGATACTATTAGGCTGTGATACATAATATCTTTTGGATTTCTCGATACTAAACATCATGATCTCTTTTATCATGTACATATCCATCGAGAAAAAGACTAGTAACAATTAGTTAATACTATAATCGTTCAATCTCTACTTATCCTAACTGTACTAATAGTCATACATTAGAGGCATTATTCCTCAAATTTTTGCAATCCGTATGATTAATCCAATCTAATATAATCTTCTCCTAAGCAAGTGAGTATCGAACCATCCCATTAGTTCTATTAAGTGTTGGAGATGGTTCGCCATTGGTGTAAACCCCGTAAAGTTAGCTATTTAAGAGTAGAATTGAACCCTAATATTGTAAATGACTTGATAAGTCAGTAAAGCTGAGCAAGATAGAAATTTAATAAATTAATAAATTATAAATTTGAATATATTACAAGTAAAAAAAAAACTATAGAAAAATTGACCAAAACCCTAAATCGTATACTAAAACCCTAAAATTAACTTACACACCATTAATCAAAATTGATCCCAAATTTGTTCGAAACCCTAAAATTATAATATAAACCTATAAAATAGTTAAATATTACAAAATAGTGATAAAATTATAGTCGATTGCAATTTTTGACTAAATAGCCTATTCACGTGAAATTATAATGAAATCGTTATAATAACTTGTAAAAATTATTATTGTAATGAATACCAATTAAATTGATAAAATTTCATAAAAAATTAAAAATTAATTTACAATGAGAATTGTTATAATTTATATGTTTCGAAAAATTACATATATTTATTACTAATTTTTGTTTTCCTTCTCATTCTTTTTCAATTTATCTATTTTCTTCCTTTCCTTCTTTTTCTTCAATTACACGTCCTAGAAAAAAATCCTAACTAGCAACCTACGAAAGAAAGAAAAATTGCCATGTATTGAGTGGAAAATAAAAGAAAAATGGAAATAAAGATTGGATAATATCTTAGCTTAAATTTTAAGCTAACTACTCACATGAATAAAAAGAGAAAAAGAAAAAGAAAAAGAAAAAAATTCTGCACAAACCAAAAATCTAGAAGCAAAACTGTAAGGGAAAGAAAGAAATAGAAATAAGAAAAGAAGAAGGAAAAGAAGAAGAAAGAATTAAAATAAAAAGGTAAGTAATTTAGTTTTTAGTATAGATGTATATTATATAGTATATACATGTATAAATGAAGTAGTTGTATAGTATTTTTTTTTAAATATAACATTACTAATACATGTACATGTGCACAAATATATAAATTGAATAATATATGCATGTATTAGACTATGTATGTATACATGTATGTATATAGGTATATTATACGGAATAGTATGTATTATGTATTTTTTTAAGTATACATATAATTAGTATGAAGCATTTATATTAAATAACTATAGTATATCTATGTATATGTGTGTACCGTAAACTATGTATATATATATGTACCCATGTATAATTAGTTTTGTGTATATATATATATATATATGTAGTCATATAGTATATATGTAGTGGTATATTTTTATAAGTAATACATATATACATATATGTATATAGGACATATACATATATGTATAATATAGAGTATATATATATATATATATTGCGATAAACCGCATATATTATAAAATATATGTATAATATCTAGTATACATATTTTATAACAAATATTATATAAATATATATACCGAATATATATGTATGTATTTATATTTATATACACATGTAAGACTTATATGTATAAATACAAATACATGAATATGTATATAAGAGTATGTTTATTTTCAATAAATACATATACATATATAAGGCGTATAATGTATATTTATTTATAAGTAGGATACCGATATGTATTAGCATATATGATATATAATATTTACTAAAGTCATGAATATGTACGGTGTAGATATATATATATATATATATATATTACCATAATTAAGGATTTTTCAATAAAATAAATTATAAAATGCATTATAAGTATATGAATATATATATGTATAATCATGAAGTACATAAAAAAAAAAAAGAAAAGAAAATGAGAAATAATAAAAATAATAAAGGAAATAATAATAATAATAATAATAATGAAACTAAAATCTTAAAAAGAAGAAAAATGTGCTTAAAATAATAAAATATCAATTATATGGTTCAAATAATTATTAAATCATAAATATATTAAGAAAAAGCTAAAATTTGTAATTTATAATTTTTAAACTAAAATAATAAATTTTGTAATATTTTTATATCATAATTTAAACTGCGAGTCACAACATCCAAAATGGAACTCGCTACGAGTAAATACACTCGAAAACGATCAAAATAGACTATAAGTTCATGACGATCTGAGCTAAAATAAAAAAGTTATACGCAATTTGATAAAAAGCTCGAATCGATGATGTCACGTAAATCAATAATCGATTTAAGTAAATAGTACGATTTAGCCTGCTGGTTTAGTTATTTAAATCCCCAAACTTATAACTTTCCATATTTCCCTAATATTAGGTAATCCTAAAATCGAGACCGACTTACCCTTAGACTATTACAATCCTTAACATCATTTATGATCAAGTGAGTACTCCCGATGACTCTATACTTGTTTTGTGCTTGTAGTTAGTATATATAAGTTAAATATTAATAATTTAATGCATGGGGTTTTAGGTTATGCATGCGACCAATATTGATTGATTACTATACAAAATACTGTTAAATGTGAGATAATTGATTATTGCATTATTTGAATGATTTGTTGATAATGTTTCACCACCTCATAAATTGATTTAATCATATTCAACCCAACTAAAATTAAACGGTTCATGCATAAAGCACGAACATTGCATATAATGTTCCAGCCATCAACTCACGTGGTTGGTAATGAAGCGCCTTGGAGGGATGGATTCTCACATGATTTGATTAGTACAGTGTAGGAGCATTGGTACAACAAGACTCTAACCTTGGCTCGTGGGTTCTATTGGCGCCGGAGACGCTAACCGTGGGTGGCTGGAAGTCGCATCTAGAGACCACCGCTGTAGGGTGTAAGCGTGAACTACAAGAGCCAGCTCACCGCTAGACCTAGATATTTGTATACTATTAACTGATGGAAGTGGAAACTTGTTTAGTGAAACAAGGAATTGATATATATATATATATATATATATATATATAATATGAGGGTAAAAACCCAAGTGCTAGAGCCCGGTTGTGATTGGTGCCGATGTATCTTTAACCCCTTACTTCGAAGGACGTTAAATCCGATGTTATATGTAGTACCAGTCAACTGCATATATACTGTTTGGCATACTGCTTGTTCATACATTCATATTTTGGTAATAAATTGTTTGATAACTTGTTTGCTGGTATAGTACGATGGTTAACTCACTAAGCTCTTATAGCTTACTCCCCAATAGTTTTCTCTTACAGGTTGCTAAATGATCGGGCATGGGTTAAAAACTAAGAGTTGAGTGCCAACGTCGAGATGCATAGAAGTTAAACTCTAAAGACAGACTATATAGTTCATTTGAATTATTATATATATAATTATTAATACTACATTTAAATTTTGTGACTTTAGTAAGTTTGAGTTTTAAATCTTTACTACCTAATCTTATTGTTTGGTAGGGGATACCGATTCTCTACAGTTCTATTAGACTGTGACTTATCGAATATCTTTAGTCACATATATGTGATCGTAAGTTAATTAAATAAATAAATAAAAACTTTAGTGACTAATTATTTAGAATCTTGCAATCTTTAACTTGCAAGATGATTTTCAAATCATGGGTACACATATGATATGAAAATTTTAGGTAATCCTATTACGCCCCTTTTAGGGTCATGACAATTGGTGTTTACCTAATTCTTCACAAAAATTGGAGTACTTTTTGGGTAGGATATTAAATAACAATGGCATGATGATGCATTAAGCAATGATAAGGATCACGGACCTATCACATGCTCCTAAGCTCATAACCTTGTATAATTGGCCCACTGAGCTGTCCAAGGAGCAGTACGTACCCTAATATGACCTACTGAGTTACTTCGCTCTCCACATCATCCAAAAGGCTATTAAGGTGACCAGCCAACATGCCAAGTCAACCCCTCCCCCATATACCAATCTAAGCATTGAATCAGGATACAACCAACCTCACTAATGCTGAAGCTAAGCTGATCGTTGTTAGAAGCCGATTACCCGAAGCCAACTCGAAAATAAGTTGCCCCTAAACCAACCCATATTCGATCCCAACTGTCTGAGCTACTGAACAACCGATGTCAACTGAATTTGATCAAGACCTCGCCCTTACTTGGATGGTAGTATCATTCGAACCACAAAATGAGCAAACTACATGCACGCTGTCCTTTTTCTAACATCCACATTGTCCTTTTTCCAATAGATATTCTTTTTGCACAATTACATTAATACCCTTGTAAATTATCTCCATTTTCCTTAGCGAGTAGGAATCCTTTTCTGTAATTTATCATAACCTACAATTTATCCTAATTAGGTACTATAAATACTTGTATATTGTAATGGCCGCAAGGGAAAATACAATGAAATTTCCAAACATACTCAATTGAGCTAAGTGTTATGCGATTTACTCTTGAGCTACTCTTATCTAGCTCGTTGAGCGTAGATTAGCAGCGAATGACCTCTAGCCACACTTATGCATCATATCAAGTGCAACTTGAGCTCATGTAAGGCATTAGTGCACCATATCTATTGCCGGTGCACGAAGACCCCTACTCAACCTTTGACTATCATTTATCTTTCGAACCATCTTGCAGTTTGGACCCAGCTCATTGATTCGTACGATACTGAATTTCGTGTGTTCATTCACATCAAACTGTATCATCCTGGTATCAAAGCTTGGTTACATTTGAAGGAGTTATGTTACTTTGTTCGTTGAGTGATGTGTTACTATTTTCAGGTGTTAAAAGTTCTGTTGTTAACATCGGAGTTTAGGTAGTAGAAAGGTGTTAAGGAAAATTTTGTGTTATGTTTTCCCTTATTTCTCATACACAAAACAAAGTGTAGGTGTTTGATTGTTTGTTGTGTAGTTGTCTTAGTGTTAGGAGTATTAGTTATTGATTTCATATTGTTATTTACGAAAATAACTTTAAGTGGTATTTTAGACATCGATTTTGTAAGGTAACCAACAGAGTTAGTTTCTAATGTTTAAGGAACTTTGGGAAACCAAAAAAATGGCACTCAAAATGGCTAAGGGTAAGAAGAAAGCTTCACACCTCAGTTAGTGGGTGATCGATTAGATAAGCTCACCGACTTAATAGCTAATTTGGTGATTGTTATCCAAGAAGATAGACAATAAGCTAGAAATAGCCCAACTAGACAACATGAACAGCAAGAGTGAGGCAATGGTTAGTATGGTTAGGTTAATACCCCAGCTCAACCACCTTAAGCTAAAGGAATGGGTAAGGATGCTAGGTGAAGGCTAGCACTTGAAGAAATTGAGGAAGAAGAGGAAGGAGATGACAAAGTGGAGTAGTACTATAAGCCAAAAGAAAGGAATGTACGAGCCCCTAGAGTTAAAGGGTTGACGTTGCGTATTCCATGCTTTTCTAGAAGTAGTGATGTTAAGAACTACCTAGATTGGGTAGATAAGATTAAGAAGCAGTTTGAATGTCACGAAGTACCTAATAATGCAAAGGTTAGACTTATTGTATTGGAGTTTACTGGTTATGTCGCCTGTGGTGGAAGAACTTGTAGACTACCCAAGGAAGCGAAAGAGAACGTAAAGTTAGGAATTAAGATAAGATGAAGAGGGTCATGAGAAGGTCAGCTACTATCTGTAAGATGCCTTCAAAAGATTACAGGAGCTAAGGCAAGAAGGATTGATTGTTGAAGCTTATGTCAAAGAATTCCAAATGTTAATGATCTGATGCAAAGTCAGCAAGCTAGAAAACCAAATTGTATCTCGATTCATCAATGGACTAAAGTATGAGATTGGAGATATCTTAGAAACCATGGATATTAGGTCACTTGATTATGCAATCCGAGCTGCCTAAAGGATAAAAAGGCACCAAATAGGAAGGTTTTAACCACCTATTAGCCAACTTGGCAGTAACTAATCTATTCTGAGCAAACCTATGCGAATGGAAACAAGTAAGGTTGCTAAGACCTGACCTACTTAGACTACCTAAGCAGAGGAGAAGGAAGTCTTGAGGAAGTTTGAGAAAGGCTAAAGTTTAAGGTAGGAAAACAAGCGAAATCAAGTGTTTCAAATGCTAAAAATCTGGACATATAGTCACTCAATGTACGAACAGAAGAACTATGGTTATCTAAGGCGAGGTGCCGACAATTGAAGTAAACAGTACCGATAAGGAAGTAAAGGACTTGAAAGAGGATAGACGGATCGAGCTGTCCGAGGAGGAAGTTATCTATAATAAGAAAGGCAACTTTATTCCAACCACTCTAGTGTTGAGAAGGATGATGAGTGTTAGTCTTGTTCCCGAAGACTAACAGAGGGAAAACCTCTTCCATATCAGATGTAAGGTAAATGAGTCACTATGTACCTTGATCGTTGACAGTAGGAGTTGCACGAACGCAGCCTCTGCATTTATGGTCCAATAATTGAAATTGCCAACCAAGCCCTAGCCAAAACCTTAAAAGCTACATTAGCTCAGTGATAAAAGAGTCCTACAAATGAACAAACAAGTGTTAGTGCCAATCTACATAAGCAATTATCGAGATGAAGTACTCTATGATGTGTTGCCCATGGTGCATCCTGCATTTTACTTGGATGACAATAGATGTTCAATTGAGTAGCGATATATGATGAAAGGAGGAATACAGGTTCCCTAGAGCGTGAAGGCAAGAGAGTGAAATTAATTCTTATAACTACCAAGCAAGTAAAGGTCATGTAGTCCTAACCAAGTCAAACCCTGAAGAAAGAGGTTTTGATAATAACCTGAGTCGAGCTAAAAAGAGAGATGGAGCTCGAAGGACCCACATATCTACTGGTCCGAAGAATACTGGAGATGAGGTTTAAAGAGAAGGAGTAACCTGCTGAGTGAAAACATTATTAGAAAAGTTTACTAATCTGTTCCTAAGTGAACTATTAAAAGCTCTACCTCCTATCCAAGATGTCAAACAGGCAATTGACTTGCAGTCAGGAGTCGTACTACTGAATAAGCCTACCTACAGGTTAAATCTTGAACAAACCGCCAAATTGCAGAAGCAAGTAGATGAGTTGATGAAGAAGGGGTTTGTGTACGAGTCCATTAGCCATTATGCCAAACTGGCCTTATTGATGCCAAAGAAAGATGGGTCTTGGAGAATGTATGTCGATCGTCGAGCAATCAATCAAATCACCATCAAGTATAGGTATCCCATACCAATACTTGATGACATGCTTGAATTAAGCGAAGCAAGACTGTTCTCCAATATTGACCTCAAATTTAGATATCATTAAATCTGAATGCGCAAAGGTGACAAGTGGAAGGTTACATTCAAAACACGCCGTGGATTATATGAATGGCTTGTAATGCCGTTTGGACTGTCTAACACATCGAGCACATTTATATGCTTGATGAACCATGTGTTCAGAGAATTAATAGGAAAGTTTGTCATGGTTTATTTTGATGAAATCTTAGTGTGTAGCCCCAACTTAGAGGCTCACCAGCAATATCTCCAAAGCATCTTTACAAAACTCTGAGCTTAATAGTTCTATGCCAATTTGAAGAAGTGCAACTTTTGCAGATCCAAAGTGATATTCTTAGGATTTGTTGTAAGTAGTATTAGCATACATTTGTAGTAAGTAGTATTAGCATACGAGTCAATGAAGAGAAGATTAGAGAAATCACCGAATGGCTAGTACTAACCACTTCGGCCGATGTGAGGAGTTTCCATAGCTTAACATCATTCTATCATAGGTTTATAAGGAATTTTAGGACAATGGTGGCCCCACTCACCCAACTCTCAAAGAAGAACGTTGAATTCAAATGAGAAGAGGAGTAGAGGTGTTTTGAGGAATTGAAAGAAAGGTTTACTACAACTCCTATCTTAGCTCTACCAAGCTTTGACAAAATGTTTAAGGTAGAGTATCATGGGTCCGAACTAAACATAGATACTATGCTAATACAAGAAGGACAACTTATAGCTTACTTTAGCAAGAAACTTCAAAGAGCTACATTCAATTGCTCTATCTATGACAAGGAGTTTTACTCCTTAATTCGAGCCTTAACAATGTGGCAACACTATCTATTACCTAAGGAATTTATGATCACTAAGGAATTTGTGATTTACACTGATCATAAATCCTTGAGATATCTGAAGAGCCAACCCAAGTTGTCCTAGAAGCAAGCCAAATAGGTCAAGTTCATGAAGGGTTTTTCTTATGTCATAAAATATAAGAATGGAAAGAACAATGTTGTAGCCAATACCTTATCGAGATGACATTCTCTCTTGATCGAGCTATAGACTAAGCTGCTTAGCTTCTCAACAATAAAGAATTTATATGCTAAGGACCCATACTTTGGTACCATCTATGCTAGATGTGAGGAAGGACGAATACCGAATGACTATCACAGGGAGAATGGATACTTATTTAGAAAGAAAAGGCTATGTATCCCAACCTATTCCATGAGAGAATTGTTAGTGCAGAAGGCGCATGGAGGAGGATTAATGGGAAATTTTAGCCAGTGCATATCCTAACCTATTCCATGAGAGAATTACTAGTGTGCGAGGAACATGAAGGAGGATTAACAAGACACTTTAGCCAGTGCCAGACCTATGAGGTACTATCTGCAAGATTCTTTTGGCCAAGAATGATGAGAGATGTGCAGTCCGTATTGGAAAAGTGTATGACTTACTAAAAAGTGAAGACCTGAGCCAAGCTAAGCAAAGATATTATCTACCTTTTCTAATCCCAACCAAACCATGGTTTAAGTTGAGTATAGACTTCATGTTAAGATTACCAAGGACATCTTGAAAGAAGGACTGCATTATAGTAGTTGTGAATCGATTTAGCAAAATGGCACATTTCGTGCCTTATTCCAAAACTAACGACGCTTCGACTATCTCTTTTATTTTCTTGCAGGAAATAATTAAGCTTTATGGAGTACCTAAAACCATTGTTTCCAACCGAGACCTAAAGTTCATGAGCCACTTTTAGAGAACACTATGGAGACAAATCAGAACTAAGTTATTGTACAACATGTCCTACCATCCACAAACTAATGGTCAGATTGAGGTTGTCAATATAATAGTGGGAACTCTACTACAAGTTACTATTAGATGAAACATGGTTGACTGAGATCTGTATCTATCTATCATTGAGTTTGCCTACAATGAGATCGCCCATAACATGACAAATATGTCCCCCATTGAGGATGCCTATAAGTT
Organism: Lumnitzera racemosa; assembly: GCA_024138005.1. Classification (NCBI taxonomy): domain Eukaryota; kingdom Viridiplantae; phylum Streptophyta; class Magnoliopsida; order Myrtales; family Combretaceae; genus Lumnitzera; species Lumnitzera racemosa. The sequence goes on from JAMXBC010000010.1 coordinate 78,331,101, forward strand.
TAACCCCAAGCTCCTGATGGACCAAGCTACCTTGTTGAGGCCCGATGACGACCTACCTACTATAAAGAAAGTCAAGGCGATCAAAGCCATGCACCAATGGGTAGTAAAGTGATTAAGCCAAGCTACTGCTAAGTTCGAGAGGCAAGGCTAAGGATAGAAGAAGAGAGAATTTCAGCTAGGTGATATGGTTTAGATCCACCTTAGCAAGGAACAATTTTCAAATTTAAGGAAAAGAAAGTTATCTCCCAAAGCCGACAGACCCTAAAAAAGTGCTTGAAAATATCGATCCTAATGCCTACAAGATTGAACCATCAGAGGAATACAGCATCTTAGACTCCCTCAACATTATCAATCTCCACCTATGCACTCCCAAGGATGAGTAACCTAGAGCCAAGCTAGATTTGATCTTAAATCTCAAACAGTTTGGAGGGGATGATAGGGATCACGGACCTATATATGCTCCTAAGCTCGTAGGCTTGCTTAGGTGGCTTACTAAGCTGCTCGAGGTGAATTGAGTATCGAGGAGCAGTACGTACCCTAGCCTGACCTACTAAATTACTTCACTCTCCACATAATCCAAGAAGTTGCTGAAGTAACCAGCCGACATGTCGAGCCGACCCCTTCGCTACACACCATTCCAAGCATTGAATCAAGATATAGCCGACCTCACTAGTGTTGAAGTTGAGCTAATAGTTTTCAAAAGCTAATCACCCGAAGCCAACCCAAAAATGAGTGGCCCTTGAACCAACCCCTGTCTCATCCTAACTGTCCGAGCTATCGAATTGCCAACACCAACCAAACCTAATCGGGACCCCACCCCTGCTTAGATAACAGTGTCATTAAGACCACAGAATGAGCACACTATGTACACACTGTCATTTTTCTAACATCCATATTATCATTTCTGCCAACAGATATTTTTTTTGCACAATTACATTAATACTCCTGTAAATTATCCTCCTTTTCCTTAATGAATAAGAACCCTTTTTCTATAATTTACTGTAACCTAAGATTTACCCTAATTGAGTACTATAAATACTTGTATATTGTAATTGTTGCAAGGGAGAATACATTGAAATTTCCATACATACTCTCTTGAACTAAGTCTTTTGCGACTTACTTTCAAGCTACTCTTATCTAGCCCATTGAGCATAGAGTAGTGGCAAGTGACCTCCAGCTACACTTATGCATCATATCAAGTGTAGCTGGAGCTCGTGTAAGGCGTTGTTGCATCATATCCATCATCAATGCATGAGAACCCCTACTCAACCTTCACTATCATTTATCTTTTGAACTATCTCGCAGTTTAGAACTACCCCATTGATTCATGTGATACCAAACATCGTGTGTTCATCCACGCCAGACCTTATCAAAGGGACCCTTGCTTAACCTTCAACTATCATTTTTTTTTTCAGACCATCTCGCAGTTTAAACCTACCCCATTGATTCATGCAATACCAAATGTCATATATTCATCTACGCCGCACTATATTAAGCACCAGTAAAGCTACTTAAGTTGTTTTTTCCAATTGTGTTTCTAGACTAAATCTAATGATATGTGATGAATAAATATGTACCTTAGATGTAAATCAAATGGCCTTAAGTATAGTTTCACATATAATCAAAATATCAATAGTTGATAACTCTAAATTTTTTTTCTTTACATTCTTTCCCAAATCTTCTTCTTGCTGTGATTTCTATGAGTTTAGGAGCTCTTATATCCCAATATCTTTTGGGCTTGTATCCTAATGGAAGATTAGAGGATTTAGATTGCCTAAACTGTTAGGTCCTAGCTAATTGTACATAGCAACCATAGAGATTTTAGCTATTTCTCTTAATCTTTACGGTCTTGAAAGGAAGTCGACAACAGAATTCTTTTCTCTTTTGATATACTTGACTTCATAAGAATATCACAAAGACCATTCCTATCACCTTAGCAATTGTGGATGTGGTACAGTCTTCTGCTTGAACTACATCATATTTGGGAAAGAAGACATGTTTAACTCGATCTTGAAATGAATTCCCATAAGTGGTTCTCAAATTTTTGGATAGCATATTTGGCTATAAGTATTTCTTTGAATGTGGAGTAATAATGAATTTTTGAGTCTTTAAACTTTTTCCTATATCCACAAATTTGTCTCTTTTTATCATACTATTCTAACAAAATAGCTCCCCAATACTTATCATCGGCATCAATCTGGAGTATAAGTTGTCCTCCAAAAGGATTTTATAATAGTGGCAATTGTTGAAGCTTTTCCTTTAAAAACTTGACTACCTTGGTTTGTTGCTCTCCTTATGGTGGATGCTCCCTTTTCAGCATTTTTGAAATAGCACTCATAGAGCAAGAGATGCTAGGTGCAAAGTCTCTGAGATAATTTACTATAACAAGAAATTGTTGTATCTATTTAATGTTAAAATCTTTTTCTAGGAACTACAATAGTTCTTAAGCTATGGATAGCTTTGATTGATAACATCTATTTTTAATCTTTATACCAAGAAACTCCATCTCAATGTTCCCTATCTTCATCTTTTTCTATGACAGCATGATCCCATATGCTTTTATTACTTCATACAACCTTATCAAGAACTCTTCATAGGATTCCTCATCTGGGCTATAAAGCATGATACCATCAATGTAGATGATAGCACTATTCTATTCATAATGGGCTCTAATATCCTTATCATGGTTGTCCTAAATAATGATAGTGCTATCTTAAGCTCAAAAGAAAAAAATTTCCCTTGGTAGTAGTGGCCAGTGGTGTAGAATCTTGTCTTATGTCAATCTTCTAAACGAATTCCCAATTACCTATATCTTACTTTGAGATCAAACTTTGAAAATATTCTAACTTAGGTTATATTTTGAAATATTGTATTCCTGTTAGGAATTGGGAATTTGTCATCTTATAAGAAATGATTAAGGGATTAATAATTAGTTACCAACCTTAATTTTCCCTTGCTTATTTAGCTCTTTTATTCACATAGAAGGTCTTAAGGCCTACTATGAATCTAATAGTTTATCGATCCTTGCTAAAGGTGATCTTGACATTCTTACTCAACTAATTGGCATGCTTTGGATTCATACTTGAATAACTAGCCTTCATAGGGTTGATGTCTTCATTCTTCTTGAAATGGAGCCTTACAAAGAATTTTTTGTTCTTCTACAAAAGATTATCACATTTTTTAAGAAATTTAGTATGATTTTCTACACAAGCTTCTTGCTTTAATCTTTTTACTATCTTTATCATTTTGAAATATTTGATGGTGTAAAACTTGGTAATATTGGTATATGGCTTGAAATACTTCTTGTATTTTATGCCATCAAGATGAAACTTTAGTTTTGTTAGCTTTAAGATTATATCCCACCCTACGGCAATATCTTTATTAGGTGGTGGTTACCTAAGTATTGGGGTTATGATCCCATAGTTTGGAAAGAACTAGATTTTGATGGGCTTATTCCTTGAGTGAACTTCAAATTCTCCAAAGCATCCATGATGGTTCTTGTGTATGGATTCCAAAGTTCTCTTAGTAATATTTATAGATTTATGATACTTTATGTTGCTCTTATGTCAATGAAAGCAATAATAGGAACTAATCAAGCATATTTGCTATTATAATATGGATTGGAACATAGGGTATTTTGAGTATACTCATCATTTCCTCTAGAATGGCTTGCTCTATTTGTTGAATTGAGTATGACTCTCCCTAGAGTCTAACCAATCTAAGATACAAGTTTTTAATAGACTTAAAGAGAAAACAAGGTTTTCTCTAAGATTTCTTCATCAACTGAGAATAACGACTCAAGGTCATCGTCTTAATTAATTGGGATGCTTGTTTTTTAGGAAATTTCTTGAATCATCTTTTGTGATCCTTTATTAGGATAATGTTTGTCATAAGGTCCCATTTTATTGCAAAGGAAACACCTAGAAGGCTTCCTTCCTTTTCTACTTTTCTTTCTAAAATGCTTCCATTTGGTTGGTTTACTCTTTCTGTTGGTTTTGGGTTATAATTCTTTGAAAATGCTTTTTCTTCTTAGAAGTGCATCTACAATCTTTGTTAGGCTTACACTTAATGAATAAGTCTAGCTTCTTACACATCTCATCAAGGATTTTCCTCCCTTTGATATAATCCTTTAGCATATGCTTGATTTTACACATATCTTTTTACGAAAAGATGCAAAGTTGTTGATTTTACACATCTTTTTAATCAAGAACTCTCTACTTCTTGAGTTTAAGGATCCTTTCTATTCCACTAGCTAAGGGCTCTATGATAGATGATGGAAGTATAGGCTTAAGAGAGTAATCTAGTCCAAGCTGATAGAATAATTGGACCAACCTTTTGTAATGTTGGTCCAAGTCCTTCTTGAAGAATGGCATTTTTGCTCATAAATTTCCTTTCTCTTCATCACCTTAGAATCTTCAAGACTTCCTATTAGAAACTGATGCAATGTTCTAATAGTTTGGTTGAAATCAGTTTAGTTCAAGAAAGTACGCTAGTCCCATTTAGATACCATTGTCTACCAGTCCTTTAGGATTCCAGTAAATCTAGAGATGAACCTAATAGCACCTCAAAATGATTAGGCTAAGTTAGCGATCTCGTTTCTTAGAGTCCAACCATTTTGATTAAGGAAGGACATTTCTTTTCGTAGTAGTTGGTCTGGGGTCCAATTTTTCAAATCTGGGCTCCTCATCATCATTACTCCTGACATTAAGATTGGCAAGTTCTTGCTAAATGCTTAGGAGCTTTCAAGACTAGAGGAAGCATGCTCTTCTTTATCTAAACTAGATTGATAGCTTAAATATAAACTTGAATGTAGTTCTTAATCTGGCTCCAAATCTAAGCTAACTATAGAGAGATCATTAATTAATCCTACCTCTTTTTTGAGGAATTGTCAGATTTTGTAGAACTAGTGGAGTTAGGTGCTAGTTCATTGTTCTGAATGAGTCATAGCGATCTTAGGAATTGTCTTCTTTTGGTATTCTTTAAGGAAAGTTTTAATAGGATCATTTTCTTCCTATTTCTTAACCACATAAGTTCCTGGCTTAAGACCCAGAGCAACCATATTATCGTCACTATTTAATCTTTAGGTATCATAAGAATCTTGTGTACATATAGAAAATCCAAACATTTATCCTAAGCTAGAGGTGTCTTTGCCTTTTCCCTTTCTCTTCTTAGTTAACTCAATTTATATTATTTCATCCTTTAGCTCAATATGCTTTTCTTAGGAAATTGTTGTCCTCCTTTTGAAATAGAGATTATTTTTTGCAAGGTTTTTGCATCCACCTTTTCATAAATGGATCAAACTGATAAAATAATCCCTTTTACTTAGCTTTAAGGATCTCAACCTGGGCTTTCAACTTCCATTTCCTTTTATTCTATAAGTTCTTCCAAAGTGAGTCTTTCACTAGGTATGAATCCTTTTTTAACTTCACTTAATCTCTTTTGGAGAATGACAATCATTTTAGGATAGTCATTCACTTTCTTCTCAACAGTAAAAAGTAGTTGCTAAATATTTTTTATATTTGATCCTATCCTCTTCAATAGTATGTTTTGAGACAAAGTATTATTGCTCTACTAATTCAAAACTACTTCTATTATGCTACTCTTTGGGTTTCCTTATGAATGGGATCCCTTACCTAAGGAATGTGATGATAATTATCCACCTAATATGTTTACAGATGTAGGAAATCTTTGCCTTCCTCTATTGGCTTCATCATAAAAAGAGATCTCTTGACCTCTTTTCCTTTAGAGGATGGTGAGGATAATTTATTTGATTGATCTTTCGAGGCCTTATGGATCGAATTATCCATATATTCCTCAACTCTACTTTTTTCTAAGATTGTTGTTGTTTCATCAGCTAACTCTATAATAATCGTTCTTTCTTCGGGGGTTTAGAGGATGAAGCATCATCCTCTCTCCTCTTTATAAGAGATAGTTGACTCTTAAGAACCCATCTCATTTCTAACTCTAGGTTCTACTTACTACAATAGATCATCCCTTTTATGAGAGGCTCTACTGATGGGTTCGTCTCAACCCGGCGAGGCTCCAATCTAATATCAATTATTTGCAATATCTTATACATCTCATATAAGGACTTTTTACTTAAGTTCAAATTGTTTTCCTTCTTTGGTGGTGGATCATTCTTATCATCTAAGGGAGGCTAAATCTTTCTTGGATCTGTATTGGAAACCATATATTGACATCGTCCATAATCTTCCACAAGAGGTCTTATACTAAGATCTTCATCTTAGTATCTCTTCCAAAAACTACGAAAAGATTTCTTTTTCTTTTTAGAGCCTTACTAATGATCATTTAGGAAATTCTTGTTAACATAACGGTCATCACACTTGCAATTAGCCTCAAAATAGCAATGTTCATTAAATGGGTCTCTAAAGTAATAGATTGGTCTTCCCTAATAATCAAAATATTTGATGATCTATTTAAGCATCTTGTTTAGTTTACAGCCTTATAGCTATTAGTAAGTTGAATCATGAAGAAAGTAGAGAAGATTGAAGATGTTGCGTTCTCCTTTTGCTATCTTCTATCAAACCTGATTGAAACAGTTTCATCGTTCTTTATGATGAAGATTAGATTAAGTGATTAGATAGGCACTGATTCCTAGTCATGTAGCTCATAATTTGTAACCTAACTTTCTGGCAAGAATTTTTTCAACTCTTCACTTTTCAATTGTTTTGGCACATGTTTGCATGAAGGTGTATGCATTGTATAAATTGAGATGATAAAAGCATCTCCTCCTTTGTCTAGTAAGACTAAATCCAATGAATGTTTCTAAACTCTATACACTATTTGATAGTGCAAAGTGCCTACTATAGGTTCAAAAGTTTGTGGTGCTCCTACTATGACTTGAACTTAATGCTGATAGCAACTTAGGCTCCGCCAATGTAATATTATAATTTGGAAACAAAGTAACAACAATTATCCCTATATTTAGTATGCTTCTAATGGTGCCAATACATGCTTGTTCATATTCCTAGTACATCGTATCTAAAAGTGCCATTCTAGCCACTACTAACAATCCTTTCCTCTTATAGTAGATTAAAGCTAACCTTACTGCTCCAAAATGGAGATGGGTATATTTCTACAATAGCCACTATCTAAGAAACTCAATAAAATATGACATTAATTAAAACAAGTAGATTGAACATACTTTTTGACATCATTAGATTATGGCTTAATCAAAGATTGGAGTATTATGGCATTTGATGCTTTTGCAAAAGCCAAATACGGATTTACAAGTGGAAGTAGTTTCTTGTCCTTTTTTTTTTTTTTTCTTCCTTAGCTAAGATATAAAACTTTATATAAATAATCTATCTTACTAGCACAAGATGTTCTCAATGGCATGTAAGGCTGAAGGTTGCTAATATCAGTGGACTGTGGATGAGAATTAGGGGCAACAATGTTTAGCTTACTAGTAATATTGCTACCGATACTAGGGATGGTGTTGTCTTCCATTACAAGATTCATATAACCCGATAAGAAAGAACAAAAGAAATTGTTAGGCTCTGATATTGAGTAAACTCGCTCACATAACAAGATTCATATAACCTGGCTACATCTCTCTTGAAATTGTGAGATTAGCAGTGCATAATCCCCTTTGGATTTCTCAATGCTGAACATCGTGATCCCTTATGTCAGGAGGATTGATGCTATCTAGTCGTAATTCAAAACCATATTGGAAAAATAAAATTGCTCTCGCGAAGGTTTTACTGCCCCTAATAAGAAAGAACAAAAGTACAAAAAAAAAAAATCATGACGTAATTCCACTACATTAGCTATCGTTGATAACCCTGGAATATCCAAAAGGTGTGTAATTCTATAAAATCACGGGATCGATTAGCTTAAGTTCTATCAAACAATAATGTCCCACCATTGAGAATATAAATGTTATAGTATATCTAGGAAAAGACCAATTCTAAACGGTAAGAACCAACTTGCCGATTCAGTGAACCAAAACAAACCTAAACCGGCAAAAGACCCACCATCCATGCAAGTTTAGATAGTTCAAGAACCAAAACAAACCTAAACTGGCAAAAGACCCACCATCCATGCAAGTTTAGATAGTTCAAGCCCCCCGATCAATCCAAACCGATCAGCCTGACCTAGATTCTTTTCTTTTTATTAAAAAAAATTTACACATATATAGATATTATATATTATATATACTATTATGTATTCTACATGTTAACATATATAATGTAATATATGCATATAATATACATATTTTACATTATATATAATGCAGACTATAAAAAAAAAAAAAAAAAATTATTAGAGATCTGATTTATGAACCTAAAAACTGACCCGTGAACCAACAAGCGTCATGAGCCAACCCTTAAACATGCCGAACCGTGGCCTAAAAGTTCCAGGCCTATTCAAGCCCAGCCCCAAATCTAGTCTAATCCATGATTTAAAAATAAAACAAGGAATAAACATTTTACACACCATGTATTCACATAGCCATCTCATGTTCAAGCTAAATATCGCTTAACTCCACGATAGTAAAGCGTGACTCAACTAGAAGTTAAAATTCTAGCCCTCGGTTTCGGCTTTCAAGTGCAGGCCTACGGCACCGTTGCAACGACCAAACAGAATCTAACCAAATCAGTAAACATCTTTTTCATATTGGTTGGAATAGCACCATCCAAGAAGTTACATTATTTGCAGAAATCTTAGCCAAACATTTGCAGCACCAAAACTTCAAGCAAAGTTACATAAGGAGCTTCTTCACTCAATATCTAGAAGGTCTACTTAATACAATAATTATCGACCCCAAGATGAAAAGAATCGCCACAGTATACCAACAAATAAAATATATACCAAAATGAACTAGTCTACATATCATACACACGACTTATCCTCTTTCTTACATTGAAGCAAGAAGATCTCTAATTTCAGCAACCGATGTGATGGGCTCGTTTTGATAGATCTTTGCTACTAGTTGAACAAAACTTTCATACTTGTCGAGAAACTCCTTCTGTGAAATCAGAAAGGACTTCCATGAAATGTTCTTAAAAGTGAACAACTATTGAAAGATAACAAAAACTTGTAAGCAGATTATAGGGATTGAGGTGGGAAAATACACCAGTTTACAGAGTAACTTTGGTTTATCTTTCACTTTGGCATCACTTATAAAAACTCGATTCAATGATGTTACAGAAGGTGGAAGAAAGAGTATTAAGAGCTAAGAGGTTTCATGACAAATTGCAAACTTCATGATTCACCGTATTCCTCACACCAAGCCCACTTCTTCAGGCAATCTATAGGCACAAGCTGGATTAAACAAGTGCAAGTCTATGTTGGAGTTCATATGGCCATATAGAGCAGATATAATTATGGTTGTTCTGTGCCCCTCCATTAGCAAAAGGATATCTCATGGGGTAGAGAAAATAGACTTTGAAGGGGATGACAGGTAGTAAAGTAACAAGGCAATTAGAACCAGTCACATTCATTTGCTCGTAGTTTCTCTCTCTCTCTCTCTCCCCCAAAAAAAGAAAACCCGCATATATTTCACAATTTACTACGTGTTACAATTCAGGTGAAGGGGAAGGAAAAAAAAGAATAGAGTTCCATTTTAATCTTCAGATTTCAGAAACTAGGATCCACAATTCTCAAAAGAAATTTGCTACCTTGCATTTATCCCATAAAGAAGGTAATAACTCCTCTGAAGTTAAGCTCTTCTGCAATTTCTTGTACATTGCAGCAATGTTCTTGTCAACCTGTGACAACCATTCAGTATATCAGCACAAAGAAGAAGCTATGACACAAGATGAGAATGCTGAGCAACCTACATTAGGTAAAGTGGATCTCAACATCTTCCTTAGATCCATTTTTGACAACCCAAGCTGGAAAGGAATCTGAAAAGGAATATTTCATGGCATCAGCAACAGGACACAGATAAAATGTAACCACCAAATAGAACATGCAAACATAGTACCATTGTTAGCCCCTGTCATAATTGCTCTGTCAGATTTTAGGATTTAGAACAAACTAATATTGCAAGATCCACTCTTTTCAAAAATAATCAAAATGCTCTAACTTAGATTTTTGCAATTACACAGTCAAGCCAATGGTTTTATTTTTATCCAAATAGATCAAACCATTACCACTACTTTCAAATTAGAGAAAACTTCGGGAGTACTCTTATAGGGTTCTTCGAATCAAAATACCATATCTAAATTCCTTAATAACTTTAGCTCCACATGTTTAGGCATGAAAGAGATCAGAGTATTGTCGATGATAAAACAATAGAGCCAAAAATTTGAAACTGTTACTAACATCTCCACAATTAGCCTCAGAATTTGGAAAAGCTGTACTTCTTGTAGCCAAATGATGACTTCACTGTGATATAAAATTGAAGATGGTTTTAGGTTTAGCGATGCCTACATAGAAATGAGTAAGCATCTGGTGATGGTATGGGTGAAATAGGAGGAGATGGGGAAGGGATGGAAATTTGGGAAGGGGAGGTTGGGGTGGGGTGGGGGTGGGGTGGTGGGGGGTGGCTGGTTGAGTTTTGAAGATACAGCTAGTGGGAGTGCTTGTTCAGGGAAGGATCAGCAATCGATAGCTAGAGGACAATCTGAAAGCGAGTGCATCAATAGACATGGGTAATTGGTAGAGGAGCAATTTTGCTAGCAGAGGAAAGAGGACAGGAGCAAGTGCAACCTTACTAGTGGCACAGGGAATAAGGTTAAGGTAAGGGTAGACCTGGGCTAGCCTGTCGATCTAGCAAACTGGCCCAAAACCATCCCTTACAGGCAGGCCCAAACTATGGCTTGACCCACTAACTCACCAAACCTAGCAAGTTGGCACAGTTCATCATTTTGGGCTCACCAGTCCAACCCACCAAATTTAAAAAAAAAAAAAAAAAAACAATGGAAAAGAAAAGTATAAACAATCAGTTGCATCTTGCAGCTTTCACCACACCCCCAATTAATATTTCAATTCAGTGTGATATAACCACACAGTGCACAAGGCCATGAATGGCTTGACACAAAATAATTGCACTATAAAACAGACACACATCACAATCCACATAGCAAACACCCACCATCACAAATTCACACACTATCACAAACCATTCCAGATGTTGGGTTATCTTCTAAATTTCGCTCTTTCTTCTAATGTGTAATTTAATTTTTAATGTTGTGAAGTGTTTAATGTTGGAAAATTAGGAGTGTTTTAATGTTCCAATGATATTTAAATGCTGCAATATGACCAATGTTGGAAAATTATCTGCATTTTAATGCATTAGTGCCTTATTTAAATGTTGTAAATGACCTAACACACAAAATAATTGCACTGTAAAACACACACACATACATGACAATTCACACACCGACATCCACCATCACAATTCACACAATGACACACCATTCCAGATGTTGGGTTGTCTTATAAATTTTCACTCTTTCTATAATGTGTGTATTTTAATTTTTAATGTTGGAAATTAGGGGTGTTTTAATATTCTAATGTCATATTTAAATACTATAATGTGTCAAATGCTAGAAAATTATCTACATTTTAATGTATTAGTGTGTTATTTAAATGTTGTAACATGCAATCGAATGTTCTAACACGTGTATTTTGATTTTTTTTCTATCAAAATTTGTTGCTTAAATTCTAGTAATGTGTTAAATTATTTTTTTTAATTTAAAAAAAAAATCAGCCGGTTCATGGGCTGACGGACCGGCTCATTGAACTGCCGAGCCAACTGAACGAGGCCAGTACAGTTCAACTTGAACACGGCCAGCAGCCAGCAGCCAGATGATTCCGTGCCGGTTTTGAACTGACCCTAGTCTAGGTGAGGGGAATTGAGAGGACCCAGGTTAGGAGAGGACAAGGAGGAATAGGGTTTTGGAAATGGAGAGATCGTGAAGGTCGTCTCACATGGTGTGGTGTTCAGGTGATGCAAAGGTGGTCCGCAGGTTGAACCACAAAACATAGTCGTCTAGGTCGCATGAAGCATGGAGCCATAGGGTGGTTTTGCAAGATCAAGTCGGGGTTAGCAGATACGCTGGTGGTCGATTTAGCGACATCTAAGGCGAGGGAAGGGGGCAATGATACAAGGGAGTGAATGGAGTTTGGAGGACAGAGGGCAGCAGTGGCACAATTGGATTGAACGAGTTCAAGATAGGATAGGGTGATTTGCAAGGTTAGCATTGATGTGGCCATTTGTGTGGAATTTAGGACAATGGTGTGGTAAATTATGCAGGGTTCAGCAGCTGGGATGTTGATGGTTGTGGCTATTTTGCTGACGAGGTAGTGAGATGGTAGCTAAAGTATTCTTCCTTGTAGTTTGATTATGTTCTTGATTTTGGCTCTAATACCTTAAACAAGCACAATGTTTAATAAAATATGAGCTAATTATTAACCATGATAAAAGACAGAGCAGAAAAAAGCACATTACTTCTATTCATATAGATATAAATATATAAGAATGAGATACACCTTTTTATGGACATAAATCTATTAGAATAATTACAAATATTCCAGCATAACAAAAATAGAAAGAAAATATTTTGACTACCATAAATACAACCAAGCATTTATTCATAGGAAAATAAGATGCCATACTAAGCATAAACAGTTGTACTTTCCTACAACCTCCCTCAATCTAAGGAATGGAATTATCTATCGTTCCTGAGCTTGAACAAAAGTCCCATGAATGAGGGTCTTGCCAAAGAATCAGAGTAAATCAACTTCTTGTTTCGTAGGAATATAATGCACTTAAATGCCATCCTCTTCAATTTCTGTTTTTATAAAATTTCTATCAATTCTAATACACTTTATCCTTTCATATTGGATGGGATTTTTCACAACTCCAAATGTTGATTTGCTACCACCGTACAAAGCTGTATTGCCCCATTCAACTTGTAACTCTGCTAGCAGTCTCCGCAGGCATATGAGTTCATACATTCCTTAAGCAATTGCTCAGTATTTAGCTTCTGCACTACTACTTGCAACCAGGAGCTGTTTTTTGTCTTGACAACTAAGTTACCCCAAACTTTGATACAATACCTAGTAGTGGACTTAAGAATCAATCCTATTACCAACCTAGTCAGAGTCAACAAATGCAGCCAAGTCCACATAGTTCATCTTTTTTGTGAAAATCCCTTTTCCTAGCGTTCAATTAAGATACTTGAAAATGTGATTTACAACATCCTCATGGTGTTTTACAGGAGAGTGCATAAATTGACTCACCCTACTAATAGCAAATGCCAAATCTAGTCTTGTGAGTGATAGGTAAATCAACCTTCCTACCAATCTCTGATATCTCTCCCTATCCACTAGGGGCATTATTCTATGGCAACCATCTTTTACAATTAAGTGATAGAGGGATGTCTTTAGGTTTACAACCAAGTTTTCTTGTTTCTTTAAGCAAGTTTAGGATGTACTTGCATTGACTAATAAAAATCTCCTTCATTGTGCATACTACTTCCATGCCCAAGAAGTACTTAAGGTCTCCCAGTTCTTTGGTTTCCGATTCGTCTCTGATCTTTTCTTCAAATTCATCCGGTCACAATCATATCATCTACACACACTATAAGAATGGATTTCTTCCCATCAGCTCCAAGTTACAAACAGGGTATGTTCAACTTGACATTAGTCATATCCAAAATCAATTAAGGTTTTGCTAAAATTTTTTAATCATACTCTTCTTCAACCAATAAAGTGACTTCTTCAGTCTACGTACCTTTCCTCTGGTTTCTTCTATGTCAAATTCAGGTGGAAGTCGTATATATATATATCCTCCTCTAAGCCTCTATTAAGGAACACATTTTACACATTAAGTTGATAAAGTGACCAGTCCAGATTAGTTGTCAATTACAATAACACCCTAATTGAATTCAATTTAGCCATAGGTGCAAACGTTTCTCATAATCCAAACCATATGTTTAGATATATCCTTGAGCCACCAAGTGACCCTTGTTCCTCTCTTTACTCCCACCTAGCTTGTACTTAATACTAAACACCCACCTACTGCCTATTGTCTTCTTTCCATCAAGCAAATCACATATTTCCCACACATTGTTGTTTTGTAAGGCTCACATCTCCTCTATGACAGCTTCTTTCCACTTCTCTTGAGACATGGCTTTACAAATATTTTTCTGGTAATTTTTCCTCATTAATTCTAGACAAAAATGTTTGAAAAGTTGGTGAGACCCTACCATAGGATAAGTAATTTTCAATAGGATACCTGGCACAGCTTCTCCGTCCTTTCCATAAAGCAATTGGAATATCCAAATCTGCTTTTGCCTGCTATTTTTTAATGTCCAAATCTGCATTTGCCTGTTGTTCTTTAATATTCAAATCTGTCTTTTCCTGTAGTTCTGTGGAAACATCCTTTGCCTGCTGGTAATTCAAATCTGTTTGAATCAACACTAGTTGCATTGGTTGCTGCTCAGCTCACCAATATCAGTCACTTCTGGTAACATTATTCCAATTTTCTTACCAGATCCAGGACCTTTCTCAGAGTCAGATGTTGGCACGCTTTGAATCTGTTTGGGCAGCCTAGTATAGACACAAAGGGTAGGCTAAGTATTTGCAGTTTCACGTGACTCTAAAATAGTGATATTATTACACTGATACACACAATCACTCTTTCAAGAACAGGGGTAAGCTCATATTTCTATCCTTATTTTCATCTGTCCTGAACAATTTCAACTAAAATAAGGGCAGTGTTCAAAAAACACATCATCAGAAGTGATTACAATCCGCTTTGAGAGTGGATGGTACAATTTATACCCTTTCTGAAACAGTGAATACCCTACAAAGATATACTTAAAAGCCTTGCCATTGAGTTTGTGCTTGTTCAAGGAGTGATCAAAAGCATAAGCTGTACATCCACAAATCTTAGGTGATAAAGAGTCTTCAACGTGTGTGTATTAGGGAAATACTTAAGGAAAATGATTATATTATGTTTGGTATGTGAAAATAGTTTGGAATGGAATAAAATAGATTAAAATAGAATGGAATGAGGAGCAAAATGACAAAACATTTCCCATGTTTGGAAATGTCAATGGAATGGAATTAAATTAAATGCATACAAGTAATACTTATCAAAAATACCCTTAACTATTGAATATCATAATTCAATTGAAGGTTAAACAAGTGATTTTAATTAATAATAATAAATGTGGTGAAAATATAACCACCAATATTCTTTCTTAAATTCAGAATCACAACTCCAACTTTTAAATGCACTTCAAATATATTTCCAAATATAAGAAAAGGAAATGGAAATCGCGAAATCAATGATTTCTCCTTAAAGCCGGAATCACCAATTCCATGGAATCGTAATTCCAACTTCTAAATGCGCTATTAAACATAGAGCAAAGAAATAAAATCCAAGATCATAATTTCATTCCAGTCAATTCTTACATATCAAATGATATTAAAGATATTTAGTAATTGAGAGTTTTAGAGAGAAGTCCATTAATTAGATATGCTGAGGTCAATATTGCCTCTTATAAGTTAAACAATGTTCACACTAAAGATCACTAACATCTTTATCGACAAAGAGCTTTAGATACAAGTAGGGCATATAAGAAAATTTCAATGGCCCAAATGATGGTGCCATAACATGAATTCTTTGTTATTTTGAGAGGGCATTATGGATTTAGACTTGACTCAACTCAACTATTGAGACAATAAATTCCATTTATTTTTTCAACATTACCAATCATCTTCCTTAAAGATTGGCCCTAAAAAAACACAATGAGAAGTAGCAAAGGTTACTCTACAAGTTTTATCCCTTGTCAACTTGCTAAAGGACATTAAGTTAAACCATAATTCTAGAATGAACAATGTCTCATGCAAACATAGAATTCCAATTTTTACTACTCCTCTCCCTTTAGAAAAAATATACTCACCATTTGCTACTTAAACCTTATGTATACTAAGAGTAAAATCCTCAAAACATGGCAACGAATTGAACATACTATTAGTTGCACCTATATCAACTACCTATTTGCAGAGTTTTAAAAGAAAAATGGTATGTACTTCTCTGAGCTGTTGCTGCCATCAATATTATCTTACCAAACTTTGACTAAAGGTCATATTTATACCAAGTTTAGATTCAACATTGATCAACAGTCTCTACCCGTTGTGCAATCCATAGAACACTTCTGTTTATGAGCCTTCATCAACTTACCATTCAATTTCTAGCAAGTCTCCCTTGCCTAATAATAATGTTTGCAAAAATCACACCATGGCTTGTCTTTGTCACATGATGTATTTTGCAAAGTTCTAAGACTCTTGTTCAAATGATGTACCCACACACGTCACCTATTTTCCTCCCTTCTAATCTCCGCAAAAGCTTCCTTCAAATTGGGAAATGGTTCTTTTCCCAATAAGCATCCTCTTACTTCATCTAATTTAGCCTTTAGTCTATCTAAGAAATCAAAATCTCAATCTTTTTCCTACCTCTTAGCAAATTTTACACCATCCTTAGGGTAACTCCAATCAATATCACAAGACAAGTGAACTTCTAGCCACAACTCTATTAGCGTATTATAATACTCTGTAATAGTTAAATTACCTTAAGTTATAAGCCTTATTATGGATCTGAGTTCGAAACACTAGGAAGTGGTCTCCATATTAGAATACATCTCCCAAACCATGTTCTCTCTAGCAATGTTGCAAAATAAATATAACTTACCAATCTTTAGTACCATTGAGTTAACAAGCCACAACATCACCATAGCAATTTTAGCTTCCCACGCACTATATACTTGAGATTTAGCAACAAGTGCTTGACATGAACCTATCAAATATCCCAATTTTCCTTTGCCATGAATTACCAATTTTACAGATTGAAGCCACTCACGAAAATTATCACCATTTAATTTATGTTGGGTGATTTGGAGTGAATGGCCTCCCATAAAGATTCCTTTCTAAGGATTATTGATAGTCATATTGGTTAGGGTTTGGTCGCCTTCATGGAAAGGTGCTTTTGTTTTACTTAGTTATTGATCACTCATCTAGCTTGAATGGTTTATTAGGGTTGAAAGGGCTATAATACCTTGATAAGAAATAGAACAAAAAAACTTGACATAAAATAGGTCGAAAAGCATATTACTTGTTCACATAGCTACAAATATATAAAAATGAGATGAACCTTTTTTATGGACATAAATCTACTGGAATGAATACAAATATTCCAACATAACAAAAATAGAAAGAAAATATTTTGATTACATTAAATACAACCAAGTACTTATTCATAGAAAAATAAGATATCATACTAAACATAAATAGCTATACTTTCCTACAAACCATATAAAAGAGTATATACAAGTGATTAGAGTTTGTAATCCTAAGACATGTGAAAGACTATTCCACCCTTATGGTCTACATAGAAATATATACAGTAACACTAGGTCTTAAGCCATCTTCAATGGTGGATCAACAATTTGTAGTGCTCTTTTTCTTGGATATTTTCAAAAGTCACATTATAACAACAGCATAAACAAATAGGGTATTATTGTCTAAGAGCTTAGAGTTGACCATAATCAAGCATATCAAGCAACGTCTCGATCTATGCAACAAATGAAAAAAAGGGTGCATAGTTTGAAACTTCCTAAACTAAAAACACATGTCAAATGTATCTCTTTCCCACAACAAATGCTAGAATTTTCCCTAAGGATTGGTTCCAATCTAAGTTAGGATTGCCAGTCTTCTCTCGTTCCTTTCCCTTCAAACATAGTGGATCATAGCATCAAAGAAAATCTTCATTTAGGCCTCAATGTAGAATGGGAGTCATTCAAAAAGTTGGAAAGATTGCTTGTCAACAGGTGCTGTTGGTGGGTTAATGGAGCTCCAAGTGTAGTTTTGCTCATAAATACCTTGCAAAACCACAATTGAAAGCAGACAATCATGTGTTTCAGCTTTCATTATGCACATTAAGTACAGATTCTAATTAATCACACTCCAAGCCATTACTATGTACAGTGTGTAACGCCTTTCAAGCAATGTCCACCAAAACATAAAAGCATGTCATGGGATGTCATGCCTGTGCCATGACCAGACAATGCAAAGTGATGGCTTTGGCAAGTAGCATTAGAGGATCTTTGATGGTGAAGGTCGTATTCGATTGTGCTTCCAAACAACTTTATCACCTTGGTCTGGTCCTAATAGCTCATTTGATCTAACTCCCCTCTGACAACCATAACAGAGAACCCACATATGTTTGATTTAAGCTGCTTTGTTTCAATTAAACTAAGTCTAAGATACCCACCTCCTTTGTTCCTCAGTTTGCAGTCCTCTTACCAAGCTATCGTCACTTTAGTCCTACTCTAATTGTTACCGTGCTTGAAAGCACTTCATTTTCATGGTGATTTACTTAAAGACAACCACAACAGAGAATCCAGATATGTTTGATTTAAGCTGCTTTGTTCCAATTAAACAAGTCTAAGATACCCACACCTCCTTTGCTCCTCAGGTTGCAGTCCTCTTCCCAAGCTATCTTCACTTTAGCCCTACTCTCATTGTTGCCGTGCTTGAAAGCACTTCATTTTCAATGTGATTTACTCAAGGACTTTTTATGGGTAGTATGTAGATGGATGCCCAGTAAATACCAGCATAAGAAAGAAACCAGCTCATTCAATGGTGTATACAGGCTGGCATTCTGTTAACTAAATAAATGAATACACCTATGCTTAGAGAGCTTAGAAGAAGTCAGAAGCATGCCCAGATAATTGATAAGTAGTGTCCACCTAGAGAATCATGTTCATGTAGAATCTAGTTTTGAACGGAGCTACCAACTCCACTACCACCTAACACTGTTAGATTGGCAGCAAGACCTGATAATTCTTCAAATTCCAAAAAGGGTATTTCACCAACTTGACAGCCACTAATTCCCCTTTAACAAAAACATGTAAGTCATAGCAAAGCAAAGTTAGGATAGCTTTCAAGTTTACATCTTCAATGGTACATGAATTTCTCATCCATAGCCTTTTCTCTCATCACACATAAACAAGTTTTCAATAGTGACCAGAACAAAAAGATATGTAGAGATAGGGTACCCATGGCAAAATCCTCTTGAGCTTGGGAAGAAACTCACCAGTTCCCAATTAAGGTTTATGGAGACTATAGGGGAGGTGATACATTTCATATGATCCACTCTATGAATTTCAAGGGGAAATGCAAAGCCTCAATAAGTTGTCCTAGGAAACTTCATCTCATTATTTCATAGGCTTTCACAATGCCTTTTGATAACCTTTGGAAAACCAAGACATTATTTACAATTTTTCCACCATCGTATAAATTTTTGGCCCCATAAGAAAGGGAGGAGGCCTCTCAATATATCTTCCAAAATCCTTGGGATGCATTTGTAGCATCACAGCAAGCTATATAGGATGAAACTCAGGGAGGTGGGGTTTGCACATTTTGGAACAAAAATTAAAGAGTTGTGCAATAAAGCACATTTACCAATCTTCCAGAAAAAGAAAAAGAAAAAAATAAAAATCTTCGATGGCTGTCAAGACTTGATCCCAATAATATCTAACGTTTCCATGGGAAAAAAAGGTATAGCATTGCAGCCCTCAAGATAGGGAGTTTTATCTTTCTCCAAGGCAACATGGTTTCAATTTCTTCTTGAACAAGATGACTTTTGTCAGAGCACATGTTCCAATGCCTTCTGCTGCCTACACCATTGCCTGGAAAGACAGCTTGTCATGGGGTTATTACCGCAAGAGATACAAGGAAGACTTGCCAATACATCAACAATTTCTACTTTTTTTTTTTTTGGGTAAATACAATTTATACTATTTGTCTAGCATATTCTTGATAAACCAGCACTTATGGTGGTGAAGTAGGATACTATTTGGCATCTTTTTTTTTGCAGGATTGACCTAATCTTCAAACTTAAAACCCACTAATTATGTCATATCAACCAAGTGTTATAAAAGCATCATGATTTGAGGAAAGTTCTGCCAATTATTTGACCAAGTCTTGAACAAAAAGTTCTTCACTTAATGTAATTGGTATTACTTATTATACCAGTAAACCATCATTCAGTAACCTCAGTGCATATAGTAGAAGATTGTCACCAGCCACAGCGGATTAAAGCCAAAACTAAACTACCGTATACTAAAAAGTTTAATGTCAAATTGAGGCACAACTCTCAACTTTCTGCAATCTGGCACCTAAAAATTCAAGATTCCACATTTACTCAAAAGAGAATAGAGAAAAGGGGTGGCAAGAAAGAAAGAAAGAAAAAAAGGAAAAAGTAAGAAGGTCGGGCTTCCTGCTACCACATAAAGCGTCCATCACTAGAAGAAAGTCCAACGCATTCTAATGACTAATCCTCTCTGCATAAATGAAAATTTAAAGGCAATAGTACACTAAGCTATTCAAAAGCTGCAAGAAAATGATGAATTGCCCAAATCATGCATACCAACCAAATGCCAAACAAAGAAGAAGTTGATATCATGATACTCGATCATGTCTGAGGCATCGGTTATCATATTGTAAAAGGTAGTGGGACACACATTTTGCAAGAACTCATGTACTGACCTCTTCAGGAGGAATTGTGTACATCAAATCCTCAATTTTTCGAGCAAATACAAATAATCGTTCAAATTGCTGCAATGAACAGACTCAGTGAGAAGACACTGCTATTAACAATTTAGATAAAACTAGAGAGAAGCAACCCTTACGTAGTATATAATCATACTAATATGTCGTGTACAAGCCTGTTCATATGCTTCACTTGCTTGGTGATAAAACTTAGCTAAAGTAGGTACAACGTTAGCTAAGTCATACAAGCTGCACAAACCATCCTTCAATCAGAATTGCTTACAGGATCTAAAAGAACAGGCCAGTAAGCTTCATAAAGTGTGCATACCTGTTTTGAAATGCTGCATAATTCTCCAAAAGAATTATATCAGCATATTTAGGATCAGTCTGTGCAATTTTCTCCAGAGTCACAAACATAATGCTTACCTGCCCAACCATGGTACTTCTGTTATTTTTTTTCCCCCCCGAATGGTAAAACATATAATACAAAGCATATCTCACATTTTTCCCATGTTTGTCACTTCGAAGTATAAATTTTGAAAATCCCTAAATCTGTCTCTGCTACATTATCAAACAAGTTTCATATGAGGGGACTACTCATTGTGCTATCTCATGTTTGCATGGGGTGTTGAAATATAAATAAAGACTATACATCTTTGTATGACCTTGAAGGCTCAGAAGTTTAGAAGTTGGTCCACTCAAATTTAATTACTACAAAAATATATAAATAAATAAATAGAAAGTTGCAAACGGGGCTGTCTGAAAACTAACTATAATTAAACATAGATTATGGCAAATACACCACCAGCATGAACTCAAGAGCTCCTTGATAAGGTACTTGCAAGAAGAGTGTTTAGCGCACAACAACATTCTGTAAAACAAACCACTTGGAACTTAAAAAATACTTACAAATTTATTGTAAGCCTGATCAACCAGCTCCCTAGATTGACCTTGAATATATTGTTCCATGCGGGTTGCAAGGGTTGCAAATCTAAGCACAAAAGTGTCCATGTATGAAATAAATTAATAGCACTGAGTATGAGCAATGGATCACTTCATCCATTGAGTTCCAGATAAGAAAAGAGAAAAGCAGGACAAATCATGAATGACTTAAGATTTTGAAGAAAATGGTGAGCAAATATTTGTTTCTTTCACATGGAATTAGAGGAGAGACAATAAAAGACCTGGTAAATGAAGTTAAGGAAACCGTTTTGAGTTCATTGAACCAATGTTCATAGCACATAGTATTCACAGAGAATAGTGTCTCCTGTTCTGAACATTAGGGCATTATCTTGCACAATTGGACAAAGCTGAATAAAATGAAGCCCAGCTTGAGCAGTTTATGGATGTATGCAAGATCATTTCTTTTGCATGCATGATTATGCTTATACTATTAATGCAAAAAGAAAAGTAGTTTGATAGAACAAAGCATCAAGGATGACAAAGGTACTACATTAACAAGCCATATAATTGGCATGTTTTGATAGTAGATTTACGCTAGGGTTTCCCAGATAAGGATCCGACCTGCTGTATGCCAAGAGCCAAGCTGCATTGCCTTAGTCTAACCTTTTACAATTAAGTTAGCCACTCTTGCAACTTGCAATCTAGTAATAACAATAGATTGGATCTTTTGTTTTATGACCTGGTTGATAGAGCTCAAGACAGCTCAGAATTATGGCTCCACGACCTAGATTCATAGGCTTAAGTTACTAAGGCCTAGCTCACCAGTTCAAACATTCAAATGCTACAATAGAGGCGCAAACAGTTCGACAATTATCAAGCAAGGTAACTGCTGAACTACCTCCTGTCTCTCACATTAAACACATGATCTAATTCCTAGAGCCCTGCATGTCTAAGGTAGTTTCAATTATAAGATAGCCCCATATATACGTGAAGACAAAAAACAGTAAGGTCTCCTAATGACACTCTTGACTTACTCTTTATTTAATACTTAAATATCTCATCTGGTTTACTAACTTAAACATCAAAATGGTTATACCATGTAACACCAGCACCCCTTAAGCCTAACTTGTTTTATTTTACAGGTTCATAGTCATATTCCAAATTTCACCAATAACAATATCAACATTTGAAATTGCATTTTATACCTTAACCTTTCTGTCTTCAACATGTAGAGAGAGAAAATCCTCTCCACTTTCTCACCTTTCCCTTTCCTATTCAGACCTTCCCTCTTCCCTTCTTTCTCACCATTTGAACCGTTCCCACTCTCTTATACCCTTTCCTCCTTCGTGCTGTGCTCACCTCATAAACCTTAAACTCACCCACTTTGCCTTCTCCTCTTATCCTCCCACCCTTGGTCATACCCTTGCCCCATAAACCCTAACCTTACCCTCCTGTTTTCTTCTCCCATCACCCTTTCGCCCTTTTCTCTTTTCAAGCCTTTTTCTACTACACTCCATCCCACTACTAGGCTTAGCGTTGTGGTTCGATCCTTGCGGTGATCTGGTTGACATGAGAACCTTTGTTCAAAGAAACAAAACGGTTTCTTTCATTGTTGCAGCCCATACAGCTAGGGAGCCGAGCCCAGCAACAACATGAAGTTCGGGTAAGACACAAAAACTCAAGAAAAGGAAGAAACCCTCCTCTCCATCTGTGGGTTCCTCTAACAACTCGAACACTAAAACTGAGTTGCTGAAGGGAAAGGAATCTAGGGTGGTCTTGGGTTCTAACATTAACTTCACAGATACGGCGGATCAAAACCTAACTAGTAAGTCTTTCGCCAAGCTTGACATTCTTGATAATAGGCTTGCGAAGAGCAAAAATGCCTATTTCCTTACCATCTTTAGGGTCATCGATGAAGAATAGAATCAAGCAGGCTCACCTTACCTTTCCTATAACAGTCGTAGCTCTACTAGTGAATCTACCCTAAGGGCAATGACCAAAGTGGCAGAAGAAGTGGAAGTAACTGCTCAGCTAAGCAAGGAGAAATCCGATAGTGGGAGAAAACTAAACCACCCTAAACAACCGTCGTTTGCTCAAGTGATCTCTCAAAATCCTTCATCACCAGCTGCTTCTTTAGTAGATGTCTCTTTGGATTTTTACCCTCCAACCAAGCATGGCAATTTGATTTGTATGGAGCCTCCAGCGTTGGTCTCGTCATTTGGGGAAAGGATATAGAGGAATGCCCTTATAAGGTATTTTCTTGGGCGTAAGCTATTCTTCCTCTCTATCCAAAAGATAGCAAGAAAGTTCTAAAAGGATGAAAAGCTAATGGAGGTCCTTGCAAATGGATGTGAATTCTGCTTCTTCAAGTTTAAAGATAAAGCATCGCTCCACACGGTTTTAGGGCAACAAGGTTGTTCGCCAACTAGATCATCATCCTAGAACGTTGGTCCTCCAAGGTGGATTATGACAAAGTTTATCCCAAAAAGATCCCTATTTGGGTCAAGCTTTGGGGAGTTCCAATGGAGTTTTTACATAGGGATGGCATTGGGTATATCGCAAGCGCCATAGGCAAACCTCTCTAAGTGGATCTTGTTACGGCTAGAGTTGAGAGAATTAGATTTGTGCAAGTTTCAATGGAAGTTGAGGTTGATGCTGAGCTACCTTTTAGCTTCGCTATTAAAAAGGCCAATGGAAAACTAGCAATGGTTGATGTGGAATATGCTATTCTAAATGCAAGGTGTTTAGGCTCACAACCAATGGCTATGACGTAAACTATGAGATAGAACGTGTGAATAATGACATGGATATCATGGTTGCTATGAAGTCTGTAAAAGGGAGGATGGGAGAGAAATCTGATGAGAGTCTAATAGTCTAGAACAAGGGGCAGGGCCCCTTGCAAAGGGTGCTATGATAAGGGAGGGAAACCAAGCCTAAGCCCTAAAACCAACCACACCTAGTAAAGAGAAGGACAAGTTTGCTGCTGTTACAGTCTCCTCATCTACAGAACTTTCATCATCAACAGGTCCAAAGCTATAGGAGAATGATCTCATAAAATTTCTACTGGAGCCAACGCTTTTCCATAAGAAGAAGAAGCAGCGACAGAACAATTCAATGGAGGATTCAGTGCCTATAGTCCGAGAATCTCTAGATTATCAAGAGTAAGACTTGACAATGACTAGCTCTACATGGAATATAGTTATAAAAAAAAAAAAAAAAAAGGCAGGCATAGCCAAGGACAACCCTAGCTCATTATCATCTTAAGTGTGGCCTTTGGCCATAGTGTTTTTTGCTCTTGAGTTATCATGAATAATGTTAGCAGTATGGAATGTTAAGAGGCTTAATGACCCCTAAAAAGCAAGAATGGTCAAAAGATTTTGTGAGCAAACAACATTTCTCTTTTGGGCCTTGTGGAGACTAAGGTTAAAATAAATAAAGCTCTATACACTTAGGTTAGAATCCTTCCATCTTTGAGTGTTGAATTTCATGAAAGTGGTCACGGCTAGGTTGCTTAGAATCCTAGCATCTAGAGAGTGAATATAACATCCTTAAGTACACAATTTATCCATTAACAATGCCAAAAGATTGATGACAGCCATTGTTTTTGGTTTACTTATGTTTATAGATCAAATGCTACGTCGGAAAGAAAGACACTATGGTCTAACCTACTACGTATCAAAGCTACAGCCCATGGACCATGGATCCTTTGGTGGAGGGGGGGGAGGGGGACTTCGACAAATGCTGCCATATCAAGGAGAAAATTGGTGGAAATGAGGTGATAACTCCAGGAATAGATCATTTCAATAAATTTTGTTTTGATGTAGAAGTAGAAGAAGTAAGAATTGGTGGCCCTTCACACGTGGAATAACAGCCCAACAGATCTCTACATGAGAAGGCTAGATAGAATATTAGTCAACATAGAATGGCTACAATCTTTCCCTTGTTCTGAAGCTAAAATGTGTCCACCTAATGTATCCAATCACAGCTTAATCACAATTAACTTACATCTGCAAACTATCAAAAGGAATATATCTTTTAGATTCTTCAATTTTTGGTGTAAGGATCCCTAATTCTTTCCCACTGTCGAGCACATATGGAAGGTTAGAATGGAATGAACTCCACTACTTAAATTGGTTTCCAAGCTAAAATTGTTGAAGACGAAGTTAAGAAATCTTAACAAAAAGTGATATTCGAACATTTCAACAAGAGTTAATATTAACCTTGGAGCCCTCGAGAGTATACAAATTCATAACCGTTATAATCTTGAAAGAGCAAATTGGGATTTGGAGAAGAAGAGATTTGAGGACCATTGCTTCCTTACTATAGCCGAAGAGTCATTCCTAAGGCAAGAGGCAAGGTAATCTTGGCCGAAACTTGGGGATAAGAACTCGGCTTATTTCTTTCGGTCTTTGATGCAGAAACAGTCCAGAGATGGTATTCACTCCATAGTGTCAGAGAATGGTTCAAGAATTTCAAACAAACAACAAATTCAAGAGGCAACCATCTCATACTTCCAAAACGTTTTGTCAATTCCGCTTAACTTGGAAAGTTTACCTACTTTAGTCGAGAAAAAAGTACAACGACAAGACTAGCCATTCCTTATGAAACCATAAGATCAAATCTACCAACTACCTTTTCACCTTTGCAAGCTATGGAAGACACCTTTCAATGGGTAGCAAAACCTAGTAGAGGTTTCACTATCACATCAGTGTATAACCTTTTTAGATGGAAGAAACAAAAGACTCCATGGCATAGCATAGTATAGAATAAAAGAAATAACCCTCGACACTCATTCATCCTTTAGTTAGCAGTGAAAGAAAGGCTCCTAACCCAAGACAAATTGTTTCAATAAGGGATTATCAGTCAAAACCACTGCATACTCTATTTAGTAGAGGAAGAGGACCATAGACATATCTTCTTAGATTGTGCTTATACTAAAAGCATTTGGTCGAAAATCTAACACCGCCTGCTACACTCTACTACCAATCCTTCTACAGCGACCTCTATGTCGTCACTTCTTAAAAAGTTCATGAGGTTGGGATTGGATAGTTGGAAAAGAATACCGTCAATTATAGTCTACTTTATCTAAAAGGAAAGGAATCACAGACGTATAGAGGAGTACCTACAGCTACAGCTAGCTTAATAAGGACTTTTATCTTATTTAGATGTATAGTTTGTGAGCTTACCAATGTACAACCTTATGAGCTTATAGTGTCATCAAGTTCGTCAACCACAACTTTTGTTTTTTTACATGTAGCAAACGAACTTGGCTCTTGCTTGTACATCCTAGCTCTTTTGATTTTAATACAATTTCCTACTTTACCCAAAAAAAAAACATTTAAAATTGCAAAGAGGTCCTTATTTGATGTTAGGGTACAAGGATAAGTCTTGTCTTATACATAGAAATTACTTTAATTAGTTTAAACATAGAAAAGTTGATGTCTGCTAGTAATACCTAATAGGGTCGCTTTTGAGTTTTTATTTTCCCTTCCCCTATTTGTACCATCATGATTTACTATTGAAATATAGAGTGGTGAATAACTCGGTACTAAATAGGAGCAAAATTCTTGTGGTGCTTTTGTAACTTCATTTTTGGTGCTAGTGGAAAGAAAAGCTTAGGTATTGTTTTACAAAGAACCAAGATTGTCAAAGGATTCTTTGAGTAGAGACAACTTTTGAGAACTTAAAGTAACATCAACACTTGCTGTTTGTAAGAACTCCCGAGACCTTACCTTTTTACATGACATCTTAGTAATTTTTGAATGGTAAGGAACGGTAGCCTTCTTCCCAAGTAACCAGCTAGGGTTTTTCTCCAAATCTTCTTGCCTATTTAAAATCAAAGTGTAGAGGCATCACTCTCATTCTATCACCCATACAAGAAAGATGGTGAAAGTCTAAGAAAGACAAACTTTCAGTCCATTTGTGTTATGACCCAAACCTAAGAGAGGAGCCCAACCTAAAAGACTAACCTAATAGGTGGGAGAGTGCCTTCTGCTTAAGTGCAACACTTAATTCATGCAAATTTCCTATATATGACTGTAATATTACCACCCCTTTTTAAAAGCCACTGCTTACGTTGACCTAATCTGGACTATCTATTCTGAGTAGTTTTCACTCTAAGCAACTCACACTCTACTTCACAAGATAACCCTCTCTCAAGTTATTCTTTTCCAAATCCCCACTTTCGTAGAGTTGGTCTCTCAACAAAAGTATCAAATATTATAACCTAAGCCCAAAGAGAAAGCTCAACCTAAAATACGAGTCTAATAGGTGAGAGAGCATATTAAACTTAAGTACAACAATTAGTTCATAGTACTTTCTCATGTGAGACTGTAACAATGTGGCTTAGAGTCAAGAATAACATAACAAAGGTAGAAAATGATGGTTGAGGATTTGAAACAATGTCAAGAGGAGGGCAATTTCTCAAAGTGGTAAGATCCTTTTTAATCTCTTCAATTGCTTCAATTCAATTTTGAGAGGTAGACTCACTAGTTAAGTCTTTATTGTCAAGTAGGGGAGGGTAAGTGCCAAGTAGCTTTTTTGTTCCAAAAGTAATGCGAAGCTACCCATAAAAAGTTATGGCAGGAAAAGATCAAAGGGTAAGTCTCCATAGCATGCGTAGGTAAAAGGCTAAGGGAGGAATGGACAAAACAGATGGCTTTGGGAGGTTTGCCCAAGTTGAGGAAAGGTCATTTCGGTCATACCTTTGTTCCTGTAGCCATAGTAAGGTTAAGGGGTGAGGCGAGAAAGAATAAGAGGTATTGGTTCTCAACTAACCTAAGCTTTTTAAAAGCTTAAGTGGCTGTAGAGGGGAAAGGCAACAATGGAGGAAGGCCTTAACTGTAATGTCAGAGATAGAATAAGGAGCAAATATCCAACTAGCGCATAAAACAAAGAGATTTCAAGCTAAGGCTAAAGAAACTAAGAGAACACTTGAACAAAACCAAAAATTAAGCATAGCTAAATGAGAAATGCTTAAGGATCAACTAGAATTAAGAAGCAAAAAGAAAACACTAATGAAACAAGAGAAAGGACTGGAATAGAGAGATCAGATGGGGTGAAGAGAGGTACTGGGTTGTAGAATTGCTTTAGTGTTTCAGAAGTTCACTAAAGAGAAGTGGTCCCTTAGGGGGGAAAACTTGAGGGAAGGGGTTGATTTTTTTTCGAAAACTACCCTACACATACTTGACCTGCACCCAATCTTGTTAATGGAATTATTTTTAGGCACCCATGGTACCGTTATTGAGAATTACAATGCTAGGAAGATTCGCATGTTATAAGTGCCAAACTCTTCTCCATCTTTGATTCCTCCAAATAGGAATGGGCTCTACGAAGTATTCATGAGGATATCTATGTTCCTAGTCCTTTATTAGCTTGTGGATTTAGATCACAACTCACAAAGAGGCTCATCTAGAAGGCCAAACCTAATGTGAATTCTTTATTGAATTGGGTATGATACTCTTAGAGATTCAACCCAATTGTAAATTGGTACAAGTGAGTTTGGTTTCAAAGGCATACATAAAATTGGTTTTATTTTGTGGCTGGCTCTAAAAATATGTTGACTACTATGGACAAGCTATTGCAAAGATAAGTTACTAGGACTAACGTTTTCTTCCTATGCCAACGAGGAATGGAGAATCATGAGCATCTCTTTTGCTAATGCATCTATTAAACCAAGACTGGGAGAATCATTGCTGGTGAATTATCTTGATCAGCTACTTCTGTGGACTTAAACACCACCTATAAAACTTTGTAAGACCCAAGTAAAAGGCCTTTGATTTTAAAATGGAAAATTGCTTTCACTACTACTTTTCTACTTCACATGGAAGGAAAGGAATGGACAAGTCAATGAAAGAGCTACTGCACACAGTCCCCTGGCAAGAAGAATAGTTTTTCTTCTTTTTCTTTTTTTTTTTTTTTTGGGTGCATTCCATCAAGCTAGATTAGTTATGTGGTTTATAGTCTTTTTGTTTGTAAGGGCATCACATGCAATGTTTTTGTTTTATTGCATGATCGTAGTCCCACCACGATGAATCTATAGCTTTTGTATTCCTTCCTCTTGTACATATTTTATCAATATATATTTCTTAATTACCCCCCACCCCCAAAAAAATGTATTTGAACGTAGAAGTCATAACAGAGTTACTCTTTTCTTTAATTCTACTGGACTGTCAATTTTAATTACATCATCAAACTAAAATGTAGCATTCACCAAGGGAAAGAGGGAGGGGGTGGGGGTGTAAAAAAAAACCAAGTGGAATCAATTCAAGCACCACACTGGAACTGGGAATACCTTGGGATATATGATAAGACACCCGTCTGGCGAACATTACGCTCATTTCTTTCAATTTGGTGGCATGCTTCATCAACAAACTGCATATGTATATAAGAACTGCATGTATCAAGAAGAGAAGGGGGGGAATATTTCCATAGGGATCTTTATTTATTTATTTATTTATTTGAAAGATTAGAGCCCAAAGAGAACATACACGACTGAATTGCATAGATATGCGTGACTCCAAGTCATCAAGTAAGATGCGCACAAACCCTGCAGCATCAGCTTTTTGACCAGAAAGATATCGCTCTGTGATCCCATGCATTGAGATGCAGCGTAAAGGGTCTATCTTGTATGCCCAATCCACCACAGCACAAAAATCTTCCTAGATTCAATAAATGGACTTGGTTTACAATTCAAACAGTCAAAGCCAAGGGTTACTGGTAGAGCAAATGGCAACTTACTAACCTCATAAGAGACTACTATTATCATAAAAAGTACCTTGAGCATAATTTGGTGCAAAAATTGAGCATGAATAGAAATCTTTATTATAAGAATGTATTATATCACCGTAGGATTGAAGAGTACATATATTTGAAAGCTTACATGGGAAACTATTGGCAAAAGGAACTAAATGATTTTACTGCATTTGGAGTCCACAACAGCATCAGACTGGGGAAGAATCTTCCAAGCACCAATGCCATAGCACAACAAAATTTGTATTTTGTTTTCTGTATCTAGTTAGGAAATTTTGTATTTTGTTTGATCTAGTCTCCCTTTTGTACTGCCCTTTTTTGGGTTTTCTCTTTCCCACTCCATGCGGTTGCATCATTTTTCTATAATAAAAGCATTTATTTACCCAAAAGGAACTAAATGATGAACAAAAATAGAAAAGAACAAAGAATAACCACTCACTCTTTTATTCAACCAATGTTATCAGCTCTCTGAAGAATTTAGGAGAAATTTTAGATGTAACGTTCATCACATGATACAAGTAGATCATTTTCATGTTCAGGTACGCAGTCTCAACAAGCAACTTTAACTCCTCCCTAACAAGACTGAACATTTCCCAAAACATGATGATCAAACCCAGCCTATCCTCCATCTTTCTTAACAAATATTTTAGAAGTTAAATTTGTAGGAATATCCCAGGTATCTTGGTCAATATATGCAGCTGTAATTTATTCGTAAATTATGTTATTCCTTATTTAGCCCTAGAACTTAATTCAATTTATATTCGATAGAGAATTATAGCAGTCAAATTGTCAAGGAATTTATTTATTCCCTTAGAATTTATTTATTGTGTTAAAAAGCCTGCAAAAGGTGGTGTAAATGTTCACAGTTTATGAAATACAATAAGAAATCCTTTTCTTCTCTACATTTCTCCACATTGTATCAGAGTGGGACCTTCTTGGAACCATGTTTTATCCCTTTGACATGTTTTCCATTTTAATCCTTTGCCCTATTTGAGCATTTCTTTCTCTGGCATTCATTGCCATTTTCCTTAAGCCTTCATTGCCCCCTTCTAATGTCTACTATAGAAAATCATGATCAAGAACTGTCACATACAAACTCTTCTTGACAAAGTTCATTTGGTGGAACTAGTAGTGAACTCCAAATTATGGCTCCATATCATTTGGGTGGACCCAATTATTCGTCTTGAGTTGTTCAAACCTACCTTAAGGGGAAGAACAAGATTAACCATTTAGAGGGTGCAAGGCCAAGCAAAAATGACCCCAATTTTTCAACACGTTGAAGGCTCCATGATTATGTCATGGTTGGACGTCTATGGTACCATCCATTGCACAGAATTGCATGTTTCTCCAATCTACACATGCTATATGGGAAACTCTGAAGGAAAGCTATTCCAAGGAGGATAAAGCTGCTATATGTGAGTTGAGGACAAAGTTGGCAGCATGGAAGCAAGGTAACAAAACTTTTATCAACGCACTGAAGGGGTCATGGCTAGAAGTAGACCATTATCAAGACTCGCAAGTAGAATGCCCTCAAGATGCAAAAACAATTATGTCTTTTATTGAAGAAACTAGAATAGTTGATTTTCTTGCAAGTCTTAACGCTGAGATTGATCCAATCAGAGTCCAGATTCTATGCAGGGAAGAGCTCCCATCAACATCTGAAGTTTTCTCCTCAATGGGAAAAGAGGAAAGTCCACGAATGATGATGCTCGAGCTGCACAATCAGGAATCTGGATCAGATATGGAAGCCGCAAAGTCAAGAAAAGGGAGTTCCTTGCCATGAAAACAATGGCCCAACAACGATGGACTTTGGTGTACTTATTGTAAGAAGTCTCCGCACACCAAGGAAAATTGCTTCAAGCTTCATGGAAAGGGCAATGTCCTTCTTTGAACTGATGTTTTTAAAAATCATAAAGCAGGTTGTGCCAATGTCTATGATAGAGAAACCAAGACATCACAAAAAGAGGAAACTGCTGTTACAGTCACATCTAAACTTGATTTGAGCTCAATAACAAAGATCTTTGTCAATTAAAATATCTACTTGATTCCCTCTCCAAAGTTGGGCACCCATTATTTAGTCATCTTATGACTAATTCTTGTACTTCGTTTCATGCTTAATACTTCAAACTTAAACAATCAAGTAATTGCAATAGTAAATGTATCTATTGCACTTTAAAATATGATTTTATTTTAAAGGTAAGATGGTAAGTGTGTAGCAACTCCTTCCAATTCTTTTCACATTTGGAGAGAATAGTTTTTTATGAGCCCAAGGAAAAGTTTTCCCTTCTGGATTCCTTCCCCTCCTTTCAAAAAAAAGGAAATGTTCTTGAAATTTTCAATTTGCTTCCTCTCAATCCAAACATGGTGTGAGTGCTTCACCAGTTCACCTTAGGAGTCCTATAAAAGTATTGACTTCTTTCTTTCCTTCAGTTATAACAGCCAATTCACTTTCGTTTAAGATCTGTGTGTACAACTTATGTGCACATTCACAAAGACCATCACACAAAACTTGGACCACAATCATTGAAGTGCATTTTCTTAGAGTATTCCAACACTCTGCAAATGTTTTTCAAGAAAATAAAGCTTACAGTTCTATTTTAGAATCTCACCTTCAGGGGCAGAAAAGAGAATTTCATAGGGAAAGAATGGTTTTTTAGCTTTTCAAACACTATATCCAAACAATCCATGAGTACCTAAACACAACTTGAACAGTCCATAAGTACCCAAACACAACCAAAACAGTCCATGAGCACCCAAACACAACCAGAGCCACCATCAAATCTTCTTGATAATTCCAACACTATCACCTCTCTTCCAAGGAAAAGGACTTAAGATTATACAAGGAAACCTAAGGACATCTTGGAAAAAAGGGAACCTTAAAAATCTTCCTTGGAAACAGATAATCAATCCTCTCCATACTCTTCTCAAAATTCTCAGAATGTTGATGCAATTGTTATAGGATTAAAGTATCTTTTGTATTTACTTACTTTCCAGTTTTAGTTTTCATAAGCATGTATATAAACATGTATCATACTACTAAATGAAATATGAATACAATGAATTCTCTTTCCCACAAACATGGATTCAGAGCACAATGGAGAGAATTAAAAAAACAAAAAAAACAAAAAAAGAGAAGATTGCAGTGTACAATAAACCCTAAATTAGTGCGATCAGTTCACTCTTCTAGGGTATCTTTCCTTTCTCACAGCCACCTAGGAAGGAAGCACCACCACAAGTTCAACCCATCACCAAATTCTAATGACCCTCCAATTAATGCTTGCAATCAAAACTTCGCCATCCACCACATGCTGCTCTTTTGACTCGTTTTTGGCTGATCATCCCACTTTGGCTTGTTATTTGGTATTATCTTGGGCAAATCTCCTTATCTCTTGCATTATCTAACTCGTTCTTAGGGGTTGTTTGAAGGAGTTAAGGTTTTATCATGATTTGATATGTGGAGGAGAGAGGGTTTTGTGTCTTCTTGACCTTCAACTAGTGTCAGCAGTGTCTTGGTTCCTCAATGGTGATTTCTTTCTGATCTTGGCCGTTTCTGATGTTGGTAGTTTCTTTATGTGGTAATTTCTTTTTGATCTTGTGTGGGCAGCATTGTTTGAGGTAGCTTTTGATCTTGGTAATTTCTGATTGCTGTTCAACTTTTTGGTTCAGCATTTTGAATACTGTTTGGTTTATTAGATAGTGTATTTTCCGGTTTGTGGTCAGATTTCAGCTTTGTGACTAGATACTTTTGGGCTTGGTTATCATGGATGGTAATAAAAAATCTGTAATTATATCTTATGTGGTTCCCATGATATCAAAGATCACAGAACATAAACTCAATTGATCTAATTATTTGGATTGGAATAAAACCGTTAGGCTATATTTGCAAAATTTTGATAAGAATGATCATTTGACTACAGACCCACCAAAAGATGATACAAGAAAAACATGGCTAAGGGAAGATGCTCGATTATTCTTGCAAATAAGAAATTCCATTAACAATGATGTAATTAGTTTAATTAATAATTGTGAATGTGTTTAAGAATTGATGAAATATTTAGATTTCCTATATTCTGGGAGAGGAATGTTTCTCGTATTTATAAGGCATGTAAGGCTTTTTATTGTACAGAAAAATAGGATAAATCTCTTACGAGCTATTTCATGGATTTTAAGAAAACTTACAAAGAGCAGATGGTTGTTAAGAGTTTCTTAACTAGTCTTTCACTTAAATTTGAAATGGCTAAATCCAACACTCCTTTTGGTTCTAAAATCACTTCATTGCAAGATACATTTAGCAAGAAAGGTACAAAAAACTCCCAATCCATTCAGCCTAACAGTGCTTTTGTGAGTCAGTATAATGATTCTGAATCTGGAAGACAATAATACAAACGTAATGGTAGAGGTGTAGATACTTGAGGCTAGAACTCTAGAGTAGTTATCTATCATTATTGTCATAAGCCAGGACATATAAAGCATGATAGTAGAAAATTACAAACTCAGAAACAAGGAACCAAATCAAGACTGTCAACACATATTGCTTCCATTCGTGATGCAATATGAAAGATTCGTTATGATTTCTTCAAAGGAATTTGCCAAATTCTCCTACAATAAAAAATAATTGAAGTCTTCATCCCCTCCAGTATCTGCCATTGTTAAGTTAAGTAAATCAAACACATGCCTTATGTCTTCATCTTCCAAATAGGTCATTGATTATAGTGCCACAAATCATGTAGCAGGTAATTCCAATTTATTTTCTACTTATCAGTCACACCCCTCTTCCTCTCCTATTACACTGGTTAATGGATTGAAATCCCATGTTCTTAGATCTGGCACAATTAACCTAACTCCATTAATTCATTTGTCATATGTCCTAAGCTTACCTAATTTGTCTTTTAATTTAATGTCTGTTAACAAGCTTACACATATCCTTAACTGTTGTATCTCATTTTTTCCTTACCACTATCAATTCCAAGATCTTACAACAAAGAAGATTATTGGTAAAGATCATAAATCTAGGGATTCTTACATCCTTGACACTAAAGTGCCAAAGTTTGGTGCTTGCTCTAGAGTTGTTTTTCCTTTTGAAACACATTGCCGATTGAGTCATTCATCTATTCCTTCGTTAAAGAATATGTGTCCACAATTTCATAGCACAAGTTTGTTAAATTGCAAGGCTTTCAATATGCGAAATCATGTTAGTTTGAGTCCTCAACTCAATAAACGAGCAAATGCTTCTTTTGAGATAGTTCATTCTGATGTATGGGGTCTTTGTCCAATTATGTCTAAGACTAGATTCAAGTATTTCGTTACATTTGTTGATGATTACTCTTGTATAACTTGATTGTATTTGATGAAAAGTTGATCTAAATTGTTCTCTCATTTTTGTGCTAAGGTTAAAACTCGATTTAATGCCTCAATACAAGTATGGCGAAGTGATAAATATCAAAGAGTCTGAATCCTTTCAATTTTATATAGTTAAAAATGACATTATTTATTAAACCTCATGTGTTGATACACCATCCCAAAATGAGATTGTTAAGAGAAAGAACAGATATTTGCTTGAGACTGTCAGAGCCTTATTATTTCCAATGCATGTTCCTAAATACTCTTGGGCTAATACAATGTTCACAACTTACTTCCTAATTAATCAAATGCCTTTATCAATTCTTAATGGTGAAACTCCTTATCATATACTTTTTCCCAGTAGACCTTTGTTTCCTATAGAACCGAAAATATTTGGTGGTTCAAGATGTTCGCCCTTAGGATACAAAACTCAATCTGAAATCACTTAAATGTATTTTTCTTGGATATTCCTGAGTTCAAAAGGGATATAGATGCTATTGTCCCAGTCTTGATAGATAACTTGTATCAATTGATGTGACTTTTCTTAAAGATACACATTTCTCTTTAGCCTCTACTTCTATAAGTCAAGGGGAAGATGATGACTTGCTCATTTATACCATTACATCATCAACTTCCATACTTGAACCTCCCCTCCAAGTTTATTCTTGTCGACAATGCCCCTTTGCTCCAACTCTTGATACATGTCCTAAACCAATTTCTTCGTCCTCAGATCCAGTTTCCCCTGATGATTTTCCCATTGCTCTTCATATAGGTAGACATCAATGTACCTACCCTATTTCCTCATTTGTATCCTATGATCACTTGTCAGCATCCTCTCATTCCTTTATAGTATCTCTTGACCCTATCTCTATTCTTAAAACCGTTCGTGAATCTTTAGCCCATCTTAGATGGCATAATGCCATGATAGAGGAAATGAATGCTTTTTAGATGAAAATGATACTTCAGACTTAGTACAATTACCTACAAGGAAAAAAGCTATTAGGTATAAATGGGTTTTTGCAATTAAGGTAAACCCTGATGGGTCCAATGCTTGATTAAAAGCCTCTCTTGTTGCTAAAGGGTATGCCCAGACTGATGGAGTAGATTATTCTGATACTTTTTCTCCTATTGTTAAGCTAACTTCTATCAAGTTATTTATTTCCACAACGACTATTCATAATTGACCTCTATATCAGTTAGATATCAAAAACGCTTTTTTGTATGGTGAAATTCTTCAATGCTGTCAATTGGTGTTGTTTTCCAGAAACAATTTTGCCATTTTCAATCAGCTATGCTGCAATTGGGTTGTAGAGTCAAAGAGTTGGAGAAGAATGTCAAGGAGATTGATGATGGATTATTGATGATCCAACAACTGTCAGCTATGGATCAACATCATAAGATATTACAAGGAGTCGTATCTGATTATGGACATAGCCATAAGGTGATCAAAGAGACAGTTGCATCAATTCAAGAAATGTAGAAAGAGGTTCCAGGTCATCGTCCTGGTCAAGCAGCAATAAATGACAGTGTCAAACACTCAAGTTCAAGTTCTATAAGTTGGACAAACTTCTAATCATGTAGCTATAGAGTATGATCATACATTGGATTATGGAGAAAAAACTCAGAGAGACAAGATAGTTGATGAAGAATATCAATCAAATGCTAATCAGATCACATTGCCAATTCTTGAAGGATTTGATACTGCTAATTGGATTGCTGCTACTAAGCAATATTTCTAAGTACATAGAATTTGAGAAGAGAGAAAAGTACAACTTGCCTCCTTGTGTAAGAGAGGAAGATTAGTTTATTGGCTTAAAATTTCGAGAAGACAAGTTCCTAACCCAAATTAGGATACGTTGACAGGTGAATTGATGAAAAGGAATAATCACAATACTTCTACAATCCATTTGCTAGTTTTTCTAGTCTAGGCCGAGTAACTTCCATTGATCACTATATAGATGACTTTGAAGCATTGTTATCTCAAGCACCAGCAACAACTGAATTGCACATGTTAGGGTATTACTTTGGAGGGTTGCACAAGGAGATCTTCGTTAGAGTTCAAACTTTGGGGCCTAAAACCCTAGCTCAAGCAAGGGAGCTGTCTTAAGATGTGAAGGAGTTTGAGTATGGGATTCATGTGTCTTCTATGGTTCCACGAAGTAAAAATGTGAAGCCAGTGAGTTATACCAGTTGTACATATCAGCAACAATCTTAAATGTGGCCTTCTTTTTCATCTGTGCCATCTCATGGACAATCAAATGTTGCAAGTTCTTACCATAAGGAAGGATTTTCAATGCAACCGACTGCTCAAAACTAGGGCAAAAACAAAAGGCCACTCTTCAACAGAGAGAGAAGGAAAGGGGAGGGGAGAAGAGGGGGAGAGCCCAGAAAGAGAGAGCCAAGGGCCTTTGTTTCAAGTGTGATCAGCCAATTTTGACAAATCATAGATGCATAAACAAATCCCTTAGGCTGCTTATTATGGAGGAGGACCAAGATAACATGGGGTGTGATTTGGAGATAGTAGAAAGTGCTGGTTCTTAGTCAACTCCAGTACAGTTCAACAGCATTGGAGTGAGCTAAGGATACATTGGGCTTTTTACTCAGTCCTTGAGGACAAACTTATGGGGGAGGAATTGATATGACATTATTATGGTGATATATGAATGCTGTGTTGTGTGCTTGTGTTGTATGGTAGTGTACTAGTAGCTTACTTGCGTGATTGTGTACATGTGGGTGCAGGATATATGAACGAGTGTGGGTGTCAATTGTATACAAGTATTATGTACAAGTATTAGTTGTGTTAGCTCTCAAGATGCTTCCATTACTTAAGTGGAAGTGTGCTACTATAAATAGGGGAAGTTGGTTAGCAGTAAGGGGGGGAAAAAATTTGTTAAAACAAGTATGGTTAGTTGTTGAGAGCAGTTTGCCCATGCATAAGCTTAAGCTTTAGCTCATGGATCTTCTTCTTACAAGGTATTAGGGTTTGCAACTCAATGTC
The DNA here is from genome assembly GCA_024138005.1 of Lumnitzera racemosa. NCBI lineage: Eukaryota > Viridiplantae > Streptophyta > Magnoliopsida > Myrtales > Combretaceae > Lumnitzera > Lumnitzera racemosa. The sequence continues at coordinate 78,369,631 of JAMXBC010000010.1, forward strand.
TTCAGTAAAAACAACAAAATTCTCTAGTTTTCTCTACTAAAATTCATTAGTGATATCAATCGTTCATAATTCTATGGACTATCACACGGATAGACTTGAAGAGTCAGAGTAAATGCAAGTCCAATCTGACGAAATCCAAAATTTATCAAACAATTGCAATGAATTACCAGTCGACATATACATTAATTAATTGAAAGTTCAGAAAATAAAGAATGTGCAGAAAAATTACCTGTATTCCATCAAGCAAATCATGAAGAGATCCATTTAGAGCATCCAGCTCTGCAGAATCCTTCCCTAAATTATCCAGATATCGAGTGAGATCATCACATTATTTCATGATTTTATCAAGCACTATGTATTTGAAGATAAAAAAGGTAATTGGGGGCAAATTTACCTGCTTTAGTATCATTTTCATCAATATCCATAATGCCCAAATCATCATCATCATTAGATCCATTTTTATTACCATTGCTGACACCTCCCGGTGGAACAAGTGTTGGGACTTCAAAGCACATGAAATGCGCAAAAAAGGAGCTCTAAAGATGGAAAATGCACAGAATTGCTCTTTACATTAGTTTTCCATTTTCAAGCGTTTGTGGGAATTGTAGGCTCTGGAAGAAACTAAAACTGACCTCATCTACAAGCAGTGGGATGAAAATTGTAAGCATTTTAGCATAGGCCTCAGAGACTGTAGAGGTATCAGAATTGTTCACATTTTGAGATCCTGTGGAACCTTCAAGCCACACAGTGGGATTTCTTGATGCCTTTGTACTTGCACGAAGCTCATTTGCAAATTCACGTGCCTACAAATGTACAACCAACAGTATTTTAGTGCCAGCAACGCACCCCCAAACCAATATATCTCTAACATGCAAAATGGATCAGGTATAATTGGAGGTAAGAAGAAGATCACAAATTTATTACAAGTATGGGTTATATGTGATCACCATTCCACAAAAATGCATGAAACCATGTTAGAAAGAAGAATTCCTATTGTGTACATCCTCTTGCTAGATGTTACCTATACTGTGTGTATATGTATATCATGCTTTTTCTAATGTGTGGGTTCTTTACAGTTGAGAAGGGAAATATTCACAATGGTGCAACAAGCCGAATCACTTTGCCTTCCATAACTTCAGCTTTAAGATATATTACTCCAAACAAATTGAACTGCAAGCAGTACTAAACTATATTAGACAATCCTGGCAAAGTAGATAGCAGAGGCATTTAACAGGGTTAATCAGACAGATTTACAGATGATGCACCTTACTGGGCCATCAACATCTATAAAGATGTGGATCACAACTCTCTGTTTAGTAGAAGTAAACAAATAAAATGATTATTGCAGAACACAAGACATTTCACATGTAGATATCATTTTTGGCATCAGAGGGTCAATGTAACTTAGACCCGGTGTCTTTGATGTTTAATAGGAAAATATACTGAGATATAGGCAGTCTGTAAACTGACCTCCCTTCGAAGAAGCAAGTTAAGGGAACTGCAGTAAGCTTTTCGCAATGGACCCAGACAACTCTTATCAAGACTCTAAATGCAAGAGAAAACTGAAAACAGTGAGCCATGAGTTCCAACAGATAAGCATAGAAGAACATAAAAATAAAAACTGTAAGCCATGATTTTCCACAGTTAAGCAAATGCATAAAGTACCTCACCCAAAAAAGTATACACACAAGAGTCTTATTAAGGAAGCATTTCATATAGCTAAAAGTAGAAACCTTTAAATGCTGCAAGAGACGAGCATATGTTCTGCATTTGTACCGTAAGTCTGCATGATCAGGCCTCTTCAACTGTCCCCGCTGTTCAATTGAACCAGAAACAGGGTCCTCAGATTTCATCAATTAGCATTTTCAATAAGGGGGGAAAAAAACAACAATCAATACCTGAGAGAAATAACTCTTGTCAGTAATCATGAAATCCACCAAACTTGCAAAATAGTTTCTCAAGAACTCAGAAGCTCTGCGGACAAATGTGTTTTTCAATTTCTCAAGTTCTGCTCTCTTTTCTTTCACCTGAAAGTGTTCCTCATATAAATTTCATATTTTTCCTAAGTTTTTCTTTATATAATTTATTAAATTAATATATTAAAAAAAAAAAACAAATGAACATACTTCTAGGACACGGTGAGCACATATAGAAAAAGAATTTTGTGGAAAGGAGAAGCACACACAAAACAATCATTAGATTTCAAACACAAATAAATGGAATATTCTCAACGTCTCAACCCACTCTAAGAATAATAAACTAACTCAAGACATAAATATCTGTGTACAGATGATGCTGTTTCACCATCTTTGTGTTTAAGGTGAAAGTAGTTGAAAAGAAATAATTCTTCATTATCAAAAGATTTGCAGCATATCATGCTTTCTGGTACATGTTCCATTATACTTGCATCATCGTAGTAAAGCAAGACAAATGAATAGCTTGTTAATTCCAGAATAATCAAGCACTATCTGATTCAACTTGCAGCTATTTATATGAGGTGGTTAGCAAAGATGATCAGATCACTATTAAAGAATTTTTGCTGCATCAAAAAGATAATCTCCAAAAGAGGGAAATCCCAGGACATCCCTCAATCAAAACTCAATGAGTCTTAATTGTGACTGAAGCAAAGAGATGAGTAGAGAGCATACAGCTCGCATCTTGGCATAGCTAGGATCCAATTTAGGTACTTCAAGACCTCGCAAAGCACTAGTCAACCACTCACAAGCTTCAATATTTTGAAGCATGTTGTCTTCATCAAAGGACCCCCCTGTAAGACATGCTGCATACTGTAAACAGTAAAATATTTCTCAGCACAAGATATTAAGAGATGCAGGTCAACTGAAAAAGGTCATTTTTTTAATGTTTGGCCAGGAAAAAGTCATAGTTATTTGGCTCATAAGACAAAGAGTGTGATCCGTCTACCTCAGAAGGGACACACAATCTCTCAAGTAGCTTGTCCAGCTCCTCAATCAGTGCTTTATTATTTACTGACTGCATCTCCAGCTTGTTATTGCGTGTCTCTATCTGTCGAAAATTTCAAGATGAGAAGAAACAAGCCCAAAGCCACATATTCAGAAGTTTCATCCATGTTAAAAGGACAGATAAGAGCATTCAGAACCATGGATATAGATTTTTATTAAAAAATGAATTTAAAAATATAGATATGTAGTTTTTAAAATGGACCACAATTAAGGAATTTAGCAAGTTCCAGAAGTAGGTTAAATCAAGTAACAGTCAGGATCCAGAGCATACATTAACATCTCAGATCTATATAATTTTTGAAGAAAGAGCAGCAGACAAAGACAACTTAACAATGCGGGAGAAGAGAAGAAAAGAAATTCTTGCAGGATAGCTGAACAGAGAGGTTAGTCCTCTAAAATTTAGATGTAGTAGAGGAGATATTTGGATTAACTTGGAAATGCCTTTGTACAGACATCAAAAAAGAGCCTGTAGACAAAAAAGCAAAGACCATCATCAAATAAAATCCATGGTTCTTGTAGCAGTCCAGCTTTGCTCACAATAAATTATAGAAGAACCATGGATTATTGCTATAGGAAATCCCAAAAAGAGCTATTGGTTTGCATTCAAAGTAAAGGTGATCATCTCACTGATGCAATATCCTCCCTCATATGCCTCAGTTTGAGGTTGAAGATGCCCAACCACTCATCCATATCCTCAACACATAATGTTGCTGCCTCAAGTCCCTGCATTACCTGTAAACAAGTATCAATAGATCATCAGCTTTTCCCATGAACAGAAGAAACTGGACCAACATCTGTACTCAGTAACTGGTCCTATGATTCTGTACTCAGTAACTGGTCCTATGATTACTTGGAAATAACTCAACAAACAGCAGGCAGCAGATTTAGTTTACAAATCAGACAGTGTTTCTATTTTTCTTTCTTTCTTCCCTTTTGGTTGCAGACAAGAATTTCAACTAAAAAACTCCAAATTAATATATAGGTTGATTTGACCTATCATTGAAAACCAAACAACCAAAGTACAAAATAAACCAGACAGTGGAAAGTTAAAGTACATCCTTTCTCCTTGTGTGTATCAATCTCCTTATCCACTAATATTCTTCCCTAATCCTAAATAGAGGGTGAACTTTTTCCATTTTCTTTTGATAGGGAGCTACCCTGCCTAGAATTAAAAGTATGTTAAATGGAATAAGGTGGGCAATTGCTCAGCTAACTTAAAAAGAGGTTGTCACAAGATGTTTCATGAGGCAAATAAGGTATACATCCATCCTGTAAAAGGAAAACTGATCAGATAAAGCTGGATAACAAGTTGATAGAATTAGCAACATAAAAAGTTTCAGAAGATTCATGTAAGTATACATTTACCTCTTCTATCAGGGGTTCACTTTCCAAAATGGCATGCACATTTGCTGCTTCTAGAGCAAGAAGTTCTCTTTTCATTCTCTCAGAGAATGCCTCGGCTTCACCAATACCCATTACATAACTGCATTTCAATTTAATTTAATTTAATTGTGAAGAGCATAAAAACACCATACCAAGAAAAATGAACTAGATAAGAAATGCAAGAAAGAAAAAGTCATGCAGATGGATGAAAAATTGTGTAAATATTTGGAAGTATGGTGTCATTCACTTTTGGTGCAAACCTTCGCGCCAACTCAAACTTTTCCTATGACTTTTGCATATGGTGCAAATTTGCAATTCTTCAAGATAAGATCAAGAATTACTAATCGAGGAAACTTATGTTACCCAAGGTCCCAAGAAGTGGTCAACAAATGCCATGAAGGACAGAAGGTTTAGAGCAGGGTCAAAGAAGTGGAAGAATATGCAAATAGGGGTATTCAGCAAAAAATCATGCTCAGGTTCACACTTATGAACCCATGCATGAACAACAACACTCCCATTTACAAGGAGAAGTGGAGAATAAGAAACCAAAGAGGATCATGGCCAAGTTCATGGCTATGAACTTGGGCTTAAACACGTCTAAGTCTTTGTTTCAACTTATCTTTTTCTATTGATTAAGGTTTGTATAAATAGCCACTTTTTCATATTTTGAGACTGTTTTTGAGTTTTTATTCTTATCACTCCTTCAGAGATATTGTTATCTTGATTTGTCTTATCAATCTGTGTATTTGGCTATAGGTTGTGGCAACTCTTATTCGAGATAATCAAACCTTATAACTTATATCATAATATGATTAATCTTGTTTGAATTGTGAATCATATCAATCCATTATTGCCAATCTATTCATTGTGTTTGTGATATATCTACTCTTTATCCATTTTATTGAGAGAGAATACATGAGTTATCAAGGAATCTTATTTAATTTACGTAACAATCTCTATCTTTTGCTTGAAGCTTCTAGGGTTTACAACTGTGCTCCTGCTGGTCACATCATATTTCGTATCTAAGCTAAACGGTCCACACGCTTTGTTATCTGGTAAAACACTAAATAACCTTAATCCTTTGAATTTGTTGATGTAGAAGATTTAAGGTTTTTGCGAAGTTGAGATATGTAATGTGATTGTAGTGGTTGCTTTGAAATTTTGAATTATTAATTTGTGGAATTATTTGTCAAAAATATTCAAGGATGTCGATTCAGAGAGCTAACAATAATAGGAGAAGAGGTTCTAGTGATAATAGTGGCACCCCTGAGAGGAGGTATGTAAGTGTGAGGGGATGGATGACTTGAAGGAGCAAATCCAAAATTTTATGACATCAGTCCAATACTTGATGGATCAAGAACAAAATAGGAAGAGGCCATCAAACACTCCTATAGCAAGGGGTCAAGGTGGCAATAGGAGAGTGCAAGTGGATTTAGAGGAAAGTTCCAATGACAACTTCAAGGGAGGTAAGTGATCTCCTTATTGTAGTGAGAAGATCAATATTTTCAACTTAGGGCTTGATATGATTAAAATTAATATTCCCACCTTTATGGGAAATAGAACACAAGATCATTACTTAAAGTAGGAGTTTAAGGTAAAGAATCTTTTCATGCTATGAGCTCAATCAACGCACGAAAGTGAAGTTAGCATCTCTAGAGTTGTTAAGGCATGCAAGGATTTGGTGAGAAAATATGAAGGCCCAAAGGATGAGAGAGACTAAAGAGAAGGTGAGAACCTAGTTATTGATGAAACAATTGATGCAGAAACGCTTTATCCCTCATAACTATCAAGATGAAATGTAGCAATGGCTACAGCCTTTGAACAGGGCAACATAAGTGTGGACAAATACATGAAAAAATTTGAGTTGCTGACTATCAGATGTGAAGTGACAAAGTCCCAAAGACAAACCATGGCCAGGTAAATAACGAGGTCAGGGTATAAAATCTCTGACATTCTTGTTTTGCAAACTTATAATAGTTCAAAGGATGTCAAGATAGCAAGATTGAGAAACAATTGAAGAGGAGCAAGTCAAAAGCTCCTATGCATCAATCTAAGGCAGTTAAGGAACTGCAGCGTGTGCAGAAAATAGAGAAGGATGACTGGAGTGGTGGTTTGAAGACCTTAACTATTCAATAACCACAGGAGAATGATCCCAGGCAGCTAAGAAGAAAAACAAGTGAAATAAAATGTTTTGATTATCTAGAGTTTGGGCACATTGCTTCTGAGAGTCCCAACAAATGGACTGTGGTTGATAGGGAATAGATTCCAAAGCTTGAAATTGACATTTGAGGAGGACAATGTAGAAAGATTGGCTAAGGTAGAGTAGAAGGCTATGGTTGATTAAATGGGGAGAAGGCTAAAGGTGGACTAGTGATAGACCTAGTTTTGAGGAAAATATGGTACCCTGAACACAGAACAAGCAATGACCAATTAGAGAACCTCTTCCATACTCGATGTGTGGAGAATGGAAAGCTTTTTTGCCATGATTATTGATAAGGGTGGCTATGCAAATATGGCATCCAATGCATGGGTAGAGAAAATGGGATTGTCTACTACTCCGCATGCATCACCATACATCTTGGCTCAATGAGAACGTCCATGTCCAAGTTAACAAGCAGATATGAGTTCCATTTGCCATTGGAAAATATAATAATTTTGTTGTTTCTAATATAGTTCCTATGGATGCTACATGCATATTATTAGGTAGGCCATGGTAGTATGATAGGAACACCACATATAATTGGGGGTCTAGTTCATATTCATTTAAGAAGGATAGCCAACACATTAGTTTACCACCAATATCATGATTAGGACTATTCATCAAACCACACCGCACCGTACCGCAAAATGCAGTCCTTTTGCATTTTGGTTCAATTTGTGGTTTGGTTCAGGAAATGCCCAAACAGTTCGTAATTTGATTTGAAAGATTGAACTAAAACAAACTATTTAAACCCTAATGAAACCGCCACTAATTTAAAAATTTAAAAATAAACGATATTTTATAGGTTGTGGTGACTCTTATTTGAGATTATCAAAGTTTATGAGTTATCAAAATTTAATTAATCTTGTTTAGATTGCGTGTCACATCAATATGTTATTGCCAATCTATTCATTGTGTTTGCCCTATATATGATATATATCCACTTTATTGAGAGAGAATATAAGAGTTGTCAAGGAATCTAAATTTGAATAACAATCTCCATCGCTTACCTTAAGCATCTAGGGTTTACAACTGCGCTTCTCTTGGTCGCATCAGAAACTGTGCTGTAACTGAATATTATAACATTCTGATGGAGTAGTAGTAGGATATGGATCGCTTTACAAGGACTGAAACAAGTGTTCTTAGGATAGGGCAAATATGCAAAGATGCTTGATAAAGATAGGATTTTCAATCTTTTGCTAGGTATGAATCCTAAGCCTGATAAAGCAAAATGGAAACTTATTAGGAAGATTCCTTCAAGAATTTATATTAGCAATATGTCTAAGACAAAATCACACAAAGAGTGTGTGATGTGACTATGGTCACAAACCGAACAACACGAAGGAACATGCTAGAGCTTGCTTGGAAAACCAACACAATAGTCAAAAAATAAATAAATAAATAATAAATAAAAGATGGGGCAGAATGGATCAGGTCAGGTAGCTAAGCGGGAACTGAGAGGCCTTTGTGTACGAGCATGCCCCCCCTCCCATTTCCCTTTCTCTTTTTCTCTCTTTCTCTTCCTTCCCACTTACTCCATCCCTCTTTTGTGGTAAATCAATAAGTTTCCTTCATATAAAGAGGAAGTTACGACGTCTCAAAGTTGATAAAGGGGGAAATCAAAGCACCAAACGTACAAGCAAAAACTAGAATTAACCATTTAAGAAATACAGGTAAATTTACGAAGCTCAGAACTTTTCTAGCCATGTAACTGGGAAAGGGAAGGGGCTTCCACAAGCGAGTTGCGATACAATACACAGCAGCAGCAAAGGCAACTCTCTCAGATAAGAAAACTCTGGAATTAGCAAAAGAGAGCAGGCCAGAAGTAAAGCCCAGATGCAGGGCAGCCTAAAGTAGAGAGTTCATGTTGCTAATCTTGCAATGAAAAAGAACATCCACATTATAGATGCACGCAGTTTGTTTTCCTTCTTGTTCCTATATGGTTCGAGTATGATTTCTTGTTTATTATTTGGTTTTTACAACCACTGGAGACAGTTTCTAACATCAAGGCAATGGGAGAGATGTACACATGGGAAATCCCCATTTGAACTGCTGCCAAATGACTAGCATGGATTGTTTAATTCAGTTGTCACAGTTTCAAAGGTCTCATTCACTTCACTCATTTTCAACATTTTTCAAAATGACTATGAAGACCATAAAAAGGTCAACGGATGATGGTAGGGCAATCAACACTGGGAAAAAATGAGGGCAATTTCAAAAGGAAGAAATCCTAAGATTATTGCTCTAATACCACGTTGAAAGTTGGAAAATACAGTCCTTGATGGTACTCAGAATACACAAGGAACTTATATAAGCTCTTGAAGGGATACATGATAAGATGTAAATCTGACATCCAAATTTTAAGATCTACAAATCAGATTCTAGCTATAAAAAAAGAGATATACATAATATCAGCTAACAATTCCTATCACAAGATCACTAAAGCTACACAAGAATCTAAGACACAAAAGACACTACCTAAGATATTAACCCATGCTAGATATACTAATCTCATACATTTTTAATAGCCCTTATTCCCTCAATTTTCCCTAATAATCAGCATTCCAACATTTAACATTTAGAGACAAACTTAGCCTTTCATCCCACAAAGAAGAAAAGCCTGATAAAGGAAAATAACAAGAAGATAACGAATACATACGTGCCTAGAAGAGCCTCCATGTCCTCTTCTTCAACTTGTGATACTAATTCTTTCTCAACTGTCACTTTCAAGTCATTTTCAGTCTCAATAGCAGCAGCAGCAACTGGCCCATCTTGCACTTTCCTTCGAGCAGTTACTGTGGGCTTATTTTCCTACATCAACCCTTACATCAAGAGTACTATCCATAAAATAAAGCATTAAAAAGAAAAAGAACACAAAAGGAAGAAAGATGCACCAACAGAAAAGTAAATAGAACTCATGGAACCTCAATGAGACTCAAAAGTACAATGCCACAAAAAAGCATCATTATTTAAACAACTAAAATGGATTATAAGATTTAGCACTTTAAACCCAGGGGCATAACTCTCTAAATTAGCGATAGGGCTTGAAGATTCAGGTTTATGGATTTTGGATAACTTAAGAAGATTCAGCATGGTGAGCTTAGCATAAGGACTATCAAACTGGCCCATGCACTCTCAACTTTTCTTAGTGAATCTTATATATTTAGGGAGGGTCTCCATAAGTTTGGATTCAAGAGGAGCCTATGGTAGGATCCATGAAGAGGAGAACTCATCTCGAGCATTGTCGTATTTGCAACCCGATGAACTTTATTGATTGCCAAACTCTATAAATGCTCAAAAGCACTCCTCCTCATCTGACAAAATTCAATGACTCAAAAAACAACAGCATGCTGTCAAATTACTTCTCTTGAAGATCAAATAAGGCTCTAAATAACCATACCTTCCTCAACAATAGTGGGTTGGTAATCTATAACTCCTCAATCTATCACTTATGCATCTAAGCCTCCAAACGCTACTAATTCCTCCTCCCTACTTCTTTCTATAAGTTATCTCCATGCATCAATTCCATGTCACTTCTCTATTGACACATAAGGCTCAAGCATCACGCTATTCACATGTGATCACTACAAACAAATCCCCTCATCTACACTATAATTTTCTAAATATTAGTCATAGCAAAATTAACATCATCTGCATATTTGTTAAGATAAAACTACAAAGTAGAATATTAATAGCTCCTCCCAAAAGTTTTCTGCATTTAAGGTACTTGATCATTGTCATGAATTGTGATACGAATAGTGTCATAGGAAATGAGCAAGCCACCTCTGCAAAGGAGAAGAAACTAAATCTAAAGCTGATGATGACTAGTTTCAGATCTTTTAAGACCTAAGCGAGTAATGAATTAACATGAGAAGTTCTCTAAAGAAGAGAAGGCTAAAGCTATGGTGATCAATAGCTATTCGTTAGATCATGCCACTCCTTTTTCTGTTGTTATCACATCGCCTAAGATAATGGAGCTCCTTAAGTCTAGGCTTCAAACTCGTGGAACAAAGCCCTATCATGATAGTTTACTACATTTAGGGGGACAGTCATGAAAGGGGACTGGGATCTTCATACATTTTTGAAAATTCTTTAGCTAGACAAAACATATTTCGTGCTTTTGTAAAAGCTAGAGTGCCCAAGTGTTTAATTGTCATGTTATCAATCTAGACACCTTTTTATTTTTCCATGGTGTTCAGTTTCTCAGATCTCCAGTAGTGCCATTGTACAATGGGTCCTTAAAGTTTTCTTTCACATATTTAATGAAAATCCTAAATCTGACATTACCCAAAAAACTCATACTGTGACCTTGGTAAACCAAATAATCAACATCAACATAAAGAAACAGCTCTCCGGGTCTCCTAGCCTCTAGAAATCTCCGGAATACTCCTGCAGCTAAAATAATCCAAAACAAGGATTTGAAGAGAGTTGCTACAAATATACAATGAAATCTCTGGAATAATCCTGCGGCTAAAATAATCCAAAACATGGATTTGAAGAGAGTTGCTACAACTATACAATTTCATTCCACAGAAGATATCTTTCTATATTTATCCAGTAAAAAAGACATCTTTCTATTAGTTGCTGCCATGCACAAACTAAGAGAAGTTTTGTGGCTCAAACTTACAAGATCACAATCACAAAAACTAGTAGCTCCAGCAACTTCAAAATCTGAATATTGCAAACTTGGGATCCCAAACTACCCAAATTCTGCCTTTTGGTTCACAAACAGGTCCAAAATCAGATGAATTCTATTCCAAGAATCAATTGTCCTTTCATCCTTTACTTTTGTTTCCACAAGGCCCAAAAAGGAAACTCCAAAACTCCACACATATTAGCCATCTAGCTTTAAGTGGGTCATTCAACCCTCCAGTTTTTCAACAATGAATCATGATGGTATATACAAAAGAGATGAAACCAAAACTCACTAAGAGAACTTTAGACCCTTCGAGGGACCGGGACTTACTCTTGCTGTTTCTCTTGAGCTTTCTGACTGACACAGCTTTAGGGAAGTAACTTACTTCAGATGCCACATCACTATCCACATTTGAATCCCAATTGTGAACTTTCAACAGGGGTCTAACAGAACCAGGATTTCTTTTCTTGCAAAGAAGAAAACTCAATAGGATGCTCTGCCTTACCAAAAGCAGTGTCAATTAATTCTTAATTGCTACTCACCCTCCTCTCTACCTTCCCAAATAGAGCTTCAGTAGTCGTGACAAAGGGCACCTTCATTTCCCACTCCAACTTTTCCAATAAAGCCGTGATAGAAGCTGAAATAGTTGCAGCACATGAAATGAGTGTTGTCCATTATAGGTGCTCTCCTTTCCCTCAAAGTGGAAAACTTCTTTTATTTTGAACCTTGTCTTTTTGTTCCCATCAAGAAGGAAACACACTACCCATCCTCAATAGGAGCTTCACGTTTAGGTGCAGTGGTCTAGTATCTCTACTCAAGAGACAAGCATTAACACAATGACCAAAAGTAAGAGAGGAAAAAAGGAGGGGAGGGGGGTGTGTGTTACCCATTGATACTCCATTCCCATGGGAACACTTCCAACCATAAAAACACTTCCTTCATCACTTTAAGAAATTCATCCAAAGCATTCAACTCCACAAGATCTCATGAATAACCAAATCTTGTGTGAAACCCCAATCTTCGACTCACTACTCACGACTCAGAGCAATGGGCCGCTTCTAGTACACATAGGACTTAGAGAATATAGCTGATAAAAATAATAAAATAAAGCTATTAAGAAAAGTTTAAAAAATAAGTTTATAAGCCCTACACTCTTGCAATTAGGAATATAACAAGTAATTTAGGGCATTGGTGAAATTAAACCGTTTAACCTAAAAATTTACAAGTTTGTTTAAGATTTTAGTCGATGAGACCCAATAGATAAACATGCAACCAAGCTAGTTTATAAACTCCAAATTGTGAAGAGAGAGGGATTAAATCATTTCATCACCAAACTCATTCTGGAAAATTGGAATACACCCTCCAACATCTCATTCATACAAGTGAGGATTTAGAAAAAATTAGAGTGGATTAAAAGGATCAAAGAAGGAAATTAGGAAAAAATCACAAAATTGGTGCATGATCTAGGCATGTGATGGTTCATGAACTTAGGGAGTTTCTAAAAACTAGCCACCACTACCAAGAGAGAGGAGGTTACACCTAAGTCTACCTATAGAGGTGGTAGGCAATAGTCGCAAGAGCGGCTAGTTCCAATGAGGGTCCAAAATTCATCCAGTTATTCATAAATTGGTAAGAATATAAAAAATATTCAGAAAATTATGAAAAGAAATTATTCCTACATATTTTCATATATAAAATTTAGGAAAAATATTATTTTGTACAAATTTAGAACATAAGATATACGTCTTTAAAAAATTCACAAAATCGAACAATTTTCCATATTGAAATAAATTAATCTAATAACATAGTTTCGACTTCAAAATTTTTATATAAACTCTCATATACTTATATTAAGTTTCTATGAAAAGATTTCTCGTAAAACTATTTTCTATATTTTTAAATAATTTTTTGGCCCCTAAATTGTGAATAAAATGGGAATTTTAGTACAAATTAATATGATGTTCTTATGTACCTCATGTGAAAAAGGTAGTAGGCTAGTTATTGAAGTAATTTGCTGTCTACTAATATTATAGGAATGAATTTTAAAAAGAAGAGTTACATGTAACAAGAAATGCTTTTACAAATAAGGGTTGGTAATTATGGATTTGGTACTCAAAGAGTAATGATATGCTAAATACAAGTTTTGAAAAGTAATTAAGTTGAGATGTGTCACACAAAGTTTTAATGTGTAGTTGTGATTGGAGTTCGAGGCAAAAGTGGATGAATCAACAAGTTGTGTATAACTTAAACTTGGGCAAAGGATAATTCAAAGGAAGTGAGGGCAAATATTCTACTAAATATTTACTCAGAAGTTAAATCAGAGAAAAAATTATGAATAGGTCAAAGGAAATGTTCTTAAAAACTTTGAAGTTACTAGTCTTAAAGGAAAATTCAATATGTAAATTCCTTGAAATTACGAAGCTGATTGAACTTACATAATAGCTCAAAGGATCTTCTATTATAAAATTTAAATTCTAATAAACTCAACAACTCAGTTAAAAGGTAACTCAAACTAATATTTTAGGTAATCATAGATATATGAACACTCAAAAGCCGTATTAGAGAGTGTTCATCAAAGAACTTGGGGTATTTATTAAACTCAAAAATTGACTCAAAGATTGAATCTACCGTGAACTTCAATGCTCATGTGATTCAAAAGGTAGTTCAAAAGGTACCCTGCTAAAAGATCTAAAATTGAGCAAACTACACAATTGGTTCAAAAGAAGCTTTAGAGAATACTTAAAATGAAAGTACATGTGTTTGAGAACTTAGAAGTTGCCTCAGAGGATAATTCGTAAGAAATCTTTAATACACATCAAATTCAAAAGTTGGTTTCATTATGAGCCCTCACTCCAAGAAAGCTTAAAGGGTGATTCAAAGGCTTCCTGACGTAAAAACTTCTTAGTTGATTTCATTCAAAACTTAGCTCAAAGGGATCAAATGTATAATTCATTGACGAAATAACTCTAACTTCCTATACTTATGCCAATATAACTTGTAAATTAAGTTTCAAATCAACCTAGTTTCTAGGGAGATAAGCAAATAAATGATCTCCCATATCTTATCTAGTTACTAAAATAAGAAATTGACTAAATATATAAGGAATTCTTGAAGATAAGACAAGTGAACAACCATATTGGTGAGCAACTCAGTTCTAAGTAAGCAAATATTTATGTATATTTGAGTAGACTTATGTATACTCCTAACTTTATATACTTTGTCATCTTTTGGCTTCGCTAAACATTGATTACAAGTTAATGTACCATTCGATAAACCATAAGGACCTACCTATTATAATTGTTACTAATTGAATAGTAACACAATATTAAACTTGATTGTTATGTCAATGCTGATAAATGCATATGTAACATTTGTTGGGGTCTGTCTCAAAAAATAATGTAAAGATTCTTTCTCCTAAGGTGTTCACTTAAGTGAACTCAATACTATGGTCTTAAAACTGATAAAACTATAAAGTAAAGGTTGAGTAATAAGAGATAAATATATTTGCTTAGATTTGCTGGGTTTTGCTTGATATGCACTCTAATGCATTTATGGTATGGTATGAAAAAAACTTACAAATCAAGTTTTCTCAAAACCAAGATATTACTAAGCCGGTTTCCATATTAAAAACTAAATTTATCAAGTAAACTATTTGATTTGTAAAAACTGAGTTTTCGAGCATATAGAGAATGCATTGTATCCATATGAAAAACTAGATTTATCAAGTGAACTACTTGATTTGTAAAAACTAAGTTTTCAAACATATGGAGAATGCATTGTATTTGCTAAACCAACTATACACTGGATTTTCTAACTATTCTATATGGTTATTGCTAAGTTGTTAGGTTTTGACAACTAAGTGTTGCTTTACTAAGTTCATAGAGATGTTATCTAGATACTCGATTTGAAATCGACTGCTTCAAATGAGTTGCTAAGTTGAGCTGATATATCCGGACCGATGCATTTCATGTGCATGAACATCACGCACTTATCACATTTGCATGGTTTGACTGAGAAACTTTAAGTTAACAAAATTGAACTAACTACTTAAATGATAAACTTTTTTTATCATGTTTTTTGTTGTTTGTTTATTTACTTTCACTCAACTCACAAAAGATAAGTTTCTCTTATCCTCAAGTTACGAATAATAGACAAAAGAATGTAATAGTTGAGGGATAAGTTTCTCTTATTCTCAAGTTATAAATGAATAGACAAAAAAATGTATCAGAATAACAAGAAGACTTCAAAACTGTAATTGAAGATTAGCTCTTCAGAGAAGTTGTTTACTATAAAATATAGCTTAAATAAATGAAAATAGTTTTATAGGAAAACAATGAGTATTACTTCATTAAAGATTTAGTATAGTCATGGTAGTCTAAAAAAAATATATAT
The DNA here is from genome assembly GCA_024138005.1 of Lumnitzera racemosa. NCBI lineage: Eukaryota > Viridiplantae > Streptophyta > Magnoliopsida > Myrtales > Combretaceae > Lumnitzera > Lumnitzera racemosa. The sequence goes on from JAMXBC010000010.1 coordinate 78,385,223, forward strand.
ATATATATAACTGTAAAAGAGTTAATATGTTGTATAGTAATGTGTAACTGTGATACTCTTAAGTATAGCTAACCAATGTAGAAGCTTTTAATGATGTTTATCATATTAAATGAGAAATTATTTGAAAATAATTAATGGAATAATAGAGTAGCTTAGATATAAGTTCTGTCTCATCCTTGTCTAAAGGATAGCAGTAACAAACTGTCTTCAAAGAAAAATTATAAACAGGCACCTAGAAAACAGAGCATTACATCTTGTCTCTATGAACTATAGTTGAATCAACTATAACACTTGGACTAATCTAGTAACCATATACACAATCCCTTGATTATGGAACATTTCCATGGGTTTTTATCTAGACTAGAATAGTAGATGACAGCTCTAAGTCACAAGACATTCTCATCCTCCACCTTTGCAAGATGAGATATCTACACGCAAAGTACTAGGGGTCTATGACATTCAACAGGCTCTTTACTCCAAAATCAAAGATAAAAACTTTGTGTTCATTTCTAAGCATTTAAATTAGTCCTTGTTTGTCCCAAAGCATGTGGCAATTTTTTTCCACAAATGGCCAAGTGAGATGTCTCCAAAGAAAATAACACACAAGAATTTCTCCACATCCTCACTCTATACTCCACAACTTCCTTTAGGGGTGCAATAGTAAGCTCATCATTATCTAGAGCTAGTGGGTAATAATTTTGAGTAGCATCCTCCATCATTACATTGAGTTTGGCTACCTACTTAAAACTAAGATTTCTATTTCCTAAAGAAGGTGGGAAAGCTTGTTTAGGGAGAGTGGTTTTTCCAAAAGTATCACCCATCTCAAGGAAGTCTCCAAGGACCACCTAACTTAAAGTTTATACGAATACAATCTCCTTTTTGAAAAATAATACAGAAAAGAGCTCCTGACAGTAAATAATACCAGTACGGTATACCCATCAACCTTCATTGTAGCACACACTATATTTAAAGTACAAAAAAAACACATGCTATACGTACTTCTTCAATGTATTGAAAATTACATTGAAGGCACATAAAATGTGTGCGCCTTCCATAGGCCTTCTACTATGAACGATGAAGAACTTGGGCTGGCAGGATAGTTATCACGAACAACTGAAGATCTTAAGTGTTGGTTAAGATCAACATCCCTAAATTCTTTTTCTAAAAAGGTTGTTAAAGATATTCCTGAATTAGAACCACCCCCTAAAGGCTCATGTGTTATAGTTGAAACTGATGGTTGCCTAACTGGATGGGGAGGAGTTCTGAAATGGAAGAAATCTTTTTATGATCCACAAAATCATGAAAAGATTGCCAGTTTCTGTTCTAGTACTTTTAAAACTAACGTGACTGCAATGGAGGCAGAAATCCTAGCATGCATTTTAGTTTTACAAAAATTTAAGATTTATTTACCACGTGAATTTGTGTTACGAACTGATTGCCAATCTATTGTCCCTTTTATTAATAAGCAAAATGTTTCTAACAGATCTTATGATGTCAATAGGTGGTTAAGGTTTGTTGATTTATCAATGGCAATGGCTACACTGTTACTTTTGAACATATCAAAGGCGGTAACAACAACTTTGCAGATTTGTTGTCTCGTCTTTCAGGTACAAAATAAGTAGCAGTGGTTATTCAAGTTCCTCTGATTCTTCTAACACCTCAACCGGTTTAAGAAGAATGCAACATTTGAGGAAGCAAAAGGGTAAAGCCAAAGTGGAAGAGACTCACAAAATCTCTGAAGCTAAAACACTAGGCTGTGATGGTGATGTGATCGAATTTCTGGGATACTTTTTTAAGAATGCAAAAGGATCAAACATCCCCAAGCATCTTAACCAGTTCCAAAAACTTATTTTGCAAAACCTTTCTAACACCCAAACAGTGAAAGAAAGAGATTATTTTTGTGGAGCATTATATAAGTATTTTTCTACTTATGACTCAGGTTCTATTTTAATACATAGCTCCTATATTCTTGTTTATGAAGGAAAAAACCCTGGGTAATATCTTACTGTTTCAGAAGCTGAAAATCAAATGTTTTTTCATAAGGGAAAAATGATTTATCCCCATAAAACATTTCCCTCAATCCTTTCTGGTTTTCATGCAGCTGAACAATTTTTTCATGGAGGATATTATCATGGAAAGCCTTCAATAAAGCACTTTCCTGATATTCCTTCTTTAACTTGTGATTATTAGATAAACAGGTGTCACGATCTCCACAAAAGATGCCGTGATCTCTCCTTATCTAATGAAATAAAAACAACTCATTCTTTTGTTTCAGCTCTTCCAAGGACTGTAAGCATGCTTTTCATTCTGTTTCTTCGCTCCAGCTCAATACGCTCGTTGATTTGAATTATTGTTTGTTACAAAATCTTTATGAATTTCGTAGGTCTTCTTTAAATCTTCATGTTTCTTTCTATAATTTATTTCAGAAAAAGCAAAAAAGTTTACTAGGTATTGTAGAAAATATTTCTTTTATTAAATCTTCTGTAGATAGTTTAAGTAAAAAACTTGAAAAACCAAAAGATATTGAAGAAGAGGCCAAAAACCTCTTATTTAGTCTCGAAAAAAGATTAAGTAAATTAGAAAAGATAGTAGATAGATTTGCTTTAGATATTAATAGAATAGAATTTAAAATAGGTTAATGACTAGTAATAAGTCTATAGATGTACAATTAGCAGAAAATAAAGCTAGTAAGTTTTTAAGTCCCCCTTCAAGTTTTTGTGATATAGATAGTACTAATAGTAATAATAAAAATATAATTAGACAGCTAAATACTATTATAGCTTTATTAGAATCCTTACATAGTAGGATTACTAATTTAGAAAAATTAAAAGCTCCAGCTTCTCTTCTTCCAACAAAAGAACTAGAAGATATAACTAATAAGTTAGCTAAAATAAATTTAGGTACTAGTAAATCTATTCCAAAAAAGAAAAAAGGTTTCTTTATGTTCCTTCACCTCAGGACATAAGAGAAAAGAAAAAAAATTAAATGGGCGATAGTCATAAAATACTTAGATTTTTAGATCCACCGAGTGAAGATATATATGAACAGTATTTAGAAAGTAGACCTAATATTATACAGTATAGTAGTGATAATTTAAGTAGAAATGTTTTACAAGATCATTATTGTTTGTTAGAAACTTAGTTTTTTGTATATATTAAACATCTTCAAAAGGAATTAGAAGATTTACATTCTTTTAGAAATAGAGTAAATAGTGTATGTAATATAGCCTATCAGATTAGATATCATAATAAATGTAATGAACTTTTTTTTCAGATTTCTCATCTTTATTCTATTTATCATTTTATTAGAAGACAATATTCTAACCTTAATTTAGAAATACAAGATTTTCTTTAATTTTTGTAAATGACTTCATATAATTAAAAACCATACGAGACTTACCTCTGACAAATTCTGAATGCTTGTTTACGATGAATGCTACAGTCCTGTATGGAGACTGAGATTCACGTATTACCTTAAGCTTCAACAAATCATCAACGTGCATTGAAAAGTCATCAGCTTCCTTTGGTGTAGGTTTTATGACTTTTGATGAAATAATAATCATAGGATTTATTATTTCCGGTTTACAGCTCACCTTTGATGATTTCCATGCATCTACAGGATTGTTTCCAAAAATGCCTAAAGCTTTAAGTCTTTGGATTTTGTCAAGAAGTTTTGGTTCTTGCAATTGTCCATAAGAAATTTTAAAATGTTCTTTAGGAAAACGGTCCTCAAATTCCAAAACATTATCAACACAATTAAAATAATCCTGTGCTTTTTTGGAGACAGGAGAAGTTTTAATTGAATCAATCTTTTTATAAAAAGACACCATATTTTTATCAATCTGAATACCACCATTTTGTGCAATGATGAAATTCATGCCAAGAACTAGTTGAGTGTGTTCTAAATCTCTAATATCAACTACAGTTGTCCTACGCAGTGGATAGAAATGTTCTTTGAAACAAATTTGACAAGGTTTCAGAACATGTTTGGTGACTTCAAAATCTCCGTTAAATCCAGTAATTCTAATCGGATTTGGTGATTCGTCATAGAATTCCAAGGGTAATGCAGACTTATTAATAAAGCATGTTGATGCACCAGTGTCTAACATTACAGTCAACAAAAATTCACGCTTATTAGGAAAGATCAGTCTTGCATTAAAGTTAAGCAAATTGTTAACAATTGCTCTTGGTCTAGTGTGAATGACTTCTTTCCTCTCGTGAGTCCTCTTAAACCATTCTTTATCTATGTCTACAGGTCTACACATAAGATCAGGGTCAGATTGAGAAGCTGTTGAGGGTTCAACTTCAACATATTCAGGTTCTTTTCCCTTAGACATGGTAAGAGATTCTAATTTTTTCTCACAAATTTCCAATTGAGTCCTAAGATCTAAGTTTTGTGATTCTAGATCTTTAACTCTAACTGAAAGTTGTCTGGTTAAGAATTCGTAATCAACCTTGGGTGGAGGTATATTACGCTTACCTTCTAGGATATCTATTCCTAACTTTCTTTTACAGCAGTATATACAAAGTATCTCACGACATTTTTTACAACGAATACGCATGTGAGACTTGAACCAAAATTTACAACAATTACACTGCATGGATGAAGGCCTTCAAAATATAATTCAAAATCGTGTATGCACTTAGAAATCACATAATTACAAAAAGAAGGGTTTTCATCTGACATCATAAAGAGTTTCTCAGTGATGAAGAGTTCCTCTTTATCATCATCTGTGTACCAAGAACAAACATCAGAGTCATTTTCTTGCTCATTATCAGACGCAGAAACAACATCAAAATCAGATGGAATATCTAATTCTTTATAAACATTGTATCTTTCACGACTGCCATTTTTATTTTTACACTAATGTGCATAGCGTCCTTCTTCTCCGCAAACAAAACATTTACACTTACAAAAGTTTTTGGGCTTATCTTTCTTGAACATTTTTATATGGTTGGCTCTTTTGCGACCTACCCTATAATTTTGTGCCCTTTTAACTTTCCGACATTTATTAGAATTAGTGTAGGAGCCAGGTAATTGTAATTGACTACAGTAAGCATAGCTTTTAGTCAATTTCTCTATTGATCTTTTCCTACAAAATTCTACCATGTATGACAAAATAAACTGAATCCTAGGCCCAATTGTTGGAGGGGCTGTTGGATTAGTCCTCTCAAATACATCTTTCAATTGTTTTCCAAGAGGGTTTGGTATCTTGGAGAACAGCAATTCGCATGTAGCAGGGTCGAAAGACTTATCTGACAGTGCAGCAAAATGATCGAAGGAATTGAGAAACTGCTTCAGGTTACCTTTCTTATTGAGACTTAAGAACTGGAGATTCCTATAAGCTTCATCAACCTATTGAGCTTGTTGCTTATACAGATCGGAACCTAATCTAAGGGTCTTGATGGCAGAGGTTATATTCTTAGGCTCATCTCCTATGTTCAACATCTCTTGAAATTTCTCAGGATCTTTCAGCTTCCATTGTTAAAAGATCATCCTTTCACTAGTGTCTAGCATAGATTCAACAATATTAACATTTTCTTGGGCGTTAGCAGTACCATAAATCCTAAAGTAAGAAAGACAGTCACTTTCCCACTGATCTAAGGCTCTTGCCCAACTTTGAGGATCAATTGAACCTTAACTTAACAATGAACCCTTTCTATTCATTTGTTGGAGAAAGATTGGATTCAAACCTAGTGGTCCAGCACCTGTTTCGGCTTGTGGCAGATCAACCTTATATGTATGTGATGTGAAAGTTGGAGGTAGGTTGTCTGGTTCCATAGCAACTGGTCCAAAGGAAGGGCCTTCTACTATGAACAATGAAGAACTTGGGCTGGCAGGATAGTTATCACGAACAACTGAAGATCTTAAGTGTTGGTTAAGATCAACATCCCTAAATTCTTTTTCTAAAAGATATGACCAATCCTGTTGGTGAGATTCTTGGTCACTATCTATAGAAAAAATATTTTCTAAATCTTCAGGATCTAATGTTTGGTTATCGCCTAAAGAAATAGAAGCAGAATCTACCATTGTAAACTTTTCTTTCTTTGGTGACACAGGAGGTGTTTCAATGTTTTTGAGAAAAGTTTCAATGATGTCAGATTCAAAGGCAAAAATATCAGAGGGGTTTTTATTATTATCTACCACGCTTAGCTCACAACTCTGATCACATTTTAACAAAGAGTTAGACACAAGTCTGTCTGACTCGGAATCATCTTCATCATCTCCCAGACACTGGAGACGAAACTCAGACATCAAATATGGAGGGTTTGTCCTCCCAATATTTAGTCCAATCATAGGAGGGGGCATGAGTAATCAACCAGGAATCTAAAGGATCGTCTTCTTGACAAGACATCATTTTAAGTGTTTCATGAGTGACTGACTCATCTTCTGACTCACTATCTTCCAAAGGATTAGTTGTTGCATAATCTTGGAATCTAATAGTCAAACTCCTATCTAATTCCTTGAAAATTTCTACCCTAGTTGGTACAGATGACACGGTTTCTGGTAACCGGAAGTTCCAAAACTGACTAAGGGTAGGAGAAAATGGTTTCCCTTGGAGAACTTTGATCCCTTGGGATTCCAAATGTTCAAGCATGTCTGGAATTACTAAATCAAACTTAGTAGTAGACTCGGATGAGAGCCATCCTACCATTCCAATGGTGACAATCAAATTATTATGATCAGTAGACATCTTATATCCTTTTGTTTTCAAACAAATCTTGAAATATTTGTAAAAATCATTTAAAGTGCAAAGGATATCAGGAGAGATGTATACCAAACTGTAACACTTATTTAGATCAATTTCCATCATACCAATAATGGCTTGATCTAAGTCACTGTTGGATGTATCCAGAAATGTGAGACATGCAGACGTACCTAACATCTTCCTATGAGCTCCCTTGATGCCTACAGCTACGACTCCCATATGGAAATAATGGTAATCTAACTGCTTTAACTGTTTGTAAGATTGGGGGGCCATAAGATCAAATGTAAGTTGTTGGTCTTCACTTGTGCATGAGACCGGAAATTCCCTGTAATGTTGGAAAACCTTGTTGGGGGGAAGGTTCTCAAATAATCCTTGCCTATAGAGGACTTCAGCAGGGATTAACTCACTTCTTTTTTGATGAATCCTTTCATAAACCTTTTCAGGGTCAATGAAAGTCTCCAAATGTTTTTCTGAATCTTTTAATTTTTTATCTTTTTTCAAAGACCAATTTTTCGTTAATCTTTTATAACTACTATAATCCCTAATTTTATCTTCTAAAGGATCTATCTTTACAGCTAGAGCTACTTGGGGTATCCATATGTTACCTACTTTCTCTAAAGTTAAGATTTTCTAATTTTAGTCTTGCTATCCTAAGAAGAAGAGTAACTCTGTTAATTTCTTTTTCTACATAAAAATGAAAGAAAGAGTATATAATCATTATTCTTAATCCTATTTAAAAGTTCTAAATACCTAGTTAAATGTAAAATTCTATTATTTACTTCTTCTAAAGTAAAGTTAGATCCAGTTATACTCGATGACATTATCTATTAAACCTTAATCTATAGTTTTCTAATTCTAATCTTGCTAATCTATGTAGTAACCTAGTCCTATATATTTCTTTCTCTAAACTAGGAATAAAAAGAGCATCTATATATTCACTATTTTTAATTTTATTTAGATTTTCTAAATATTTACTCAAACCTACAAACCTATCTTGTAATCTACGTTCTGCTATGTTAGCTTCCTATCTAATTAAGATTTATTGTTAGATGAAGTCATTTACAAAAACTAAGGAAAATCTTATATTTCTAAATTAAGGTTAGAACACTGTTTTCTAATAAAACGATAAATAGAATAAAGATGAGAAATCTGAAAACTAAGTTCATTACATTTATTATGATATATAATCTGATAGGCTATATTACATACACCATTTACTCTATTTCTAAAAGAATGTAAATTTTCTAATTCCTTTTTAAGATGTTTAATATATACAAAAAACCAAGCTTCTAACAAACAATAATGATCTTGTAAAACATTTCTACTTAAATTATCACTACTATACTGTGTAATATTAGGTCTACCTTCTAAATACTGTTCATATATATCTTCACTCGGTGGATCTAAAAATCTAAGTATTCTATGACTGTCGTCCATTTAATCTTTTTTCTTGTCTCTTATGTCTTGAGGTGAAGGAACATAAAAGAAACCTTTTTTTTCTTTTTTGGAATAAATTTACTAGTACCCAAATCTATTTTAGCTAACTTATTAGTTATATCTTCTAGTTCTTTTGTTGGAAGAACAGAAGCTGGAGCTTTTAATTTTTCTAAATTAGTAATCCTAATATGTAAGGAGTCTAATAAAGCTATAATAGTATTTAGCTGTCTAATTATATTTTTATCATTACAATTAGTACCATCTATATCACAAAAACTTAAAAGGGGACTTAAAAACTTACTAGCTTTATCTTCTGCTAATTGTACATCTATAGACTTATTACTAGTCATTAACCTATTTTAGATTCTATTCTATTAATATCTAAAGTAAATTTATCTACTATTTTTTCTAATTTACTTAATCTTTCTTCCAGACTTAGTAAGAGGTTTTTGGCCTCTTCTTTAATCTCTTTTGGTTTTTTAAGTGCCACACACCCTAGTGTCAGAAACACAAAAAACACAAATTGGAAGCTTGTAGACTCACAAGAGACCAGCGGAAATACAACATTACAGTACCCATAAAATTTTTTCACTAATAAACGTCCAAAAACAAGTAATAATTAACGCTTTACATCATTTTACTTCCATTTTTTGAAAAATATTGATCATATACTACCGACACTATGCAAGCATACATGAACCCTAGGTTTTCCAATTTGTTTATATTTGATGGGAATTTGTTATACTATGTGTACATTAAACCGATTATGTACTTGGGAAGCTAAGTTGTGTAGATTTTGTTATGAAAAAATGTTAGTGTACAATTTGAAATTGTATTGTAATTTGCACATCAGCAATGTGTTCGATAAATTTCGTGAGAAAAGTTAGATAATGTACAATGTAAAATAGCAAGATGACATTATGCAATTTGCTAAGTCGTCGCTAAGTGTGTGGTGTTTAAGTATTTTATCTTATTTAAACTTCCATTAATGATAACATTACCAAGGTGAAAATGGCTAATTATGTGAAAATTATCAAGTATGTGAATAGAAAAATTGTAATGGACAACTCGACACCAGAGTATGATAGAAAGCCCATTAAGAAATTAAAGATGACAAAAGATGCGAACTCCTCGCACTTCCATTGGACAATTTGTGGAAGCGTCGAAATTTTCCCAAATTAAGTTAAAATCGTGTATAAACATCCTTTCTAATGTTGCAAGAGTTGCTCATAAGTTGATAGTCATCAAGAATAACAAGGATATTGAAAATTTCATTGAAAAGCCAAGTCTTTTGGAGAGCGGAGTATCTAAAAAAAAAAACATTAGGCACTATAAAGAATCGAGTGCTCAAGCCAAGCAAAACATACATGTATACAATCCAACTTTTCCAACAACATATGTACAATCTATAATGAATCACATGGAGCGATCAAATTTGAATGTGTCAAATGAACCGTACATGAATTTCACCAACTACGAGCATCTCAATATTACTACTAAGGAGCAATTTGACAAAACACTAAGTCCAATTATCGAACATGAAGAGTCTTATGGTCCATATGTGAAGAAAATGCACATAAACATAAATGTCGATGATGATGGACAAGAGGAACCAGCTAGCCATGATGATAGGGATGATCTTGGACTCAAGGATGACAATGGTGAGGATAGAGAGGAATCGGGAGAACCCGAGGTGAGTCCAAAGTTAGTTGCCGGCAATTTACCAAGTAGGCCTCCTTGTAAGGCCATCCCAAGCAAGCCTCCTAGTTCCTTACATGTATCAATGCACACCACGCAGTCTAAAGAATTTCCACAAGTAAATGAGACAACAAATAGAGTTGTCAGAAATCCTATTCCATTCAACAACGACGAGTATAACGGTAGCGGAATAATAACAAAAAGTATCTTATAAACATAGTGAAGTAATTCCACATAAGGAATCACTGCGATTTTTGTGTTGACATATCGAAGCCAAAGGTCTACGCGGTCTATTGTAAGAAAAAAGAAGAGAGTTGCAATTAGAGGTTATAAGCATGTCTAAAAAAGGTAAAGAAACTTTTCAAAATCACCATTCCGGAAAAACTACACACTTGTGTAAACTCAATGATGAACCAGAATCACCCTCAAATTGACAACATTTATCATGGCAAGGATCTTTATTAACAGTATGTGGAACAACCTTAATGTAAAGATACCCAACCTTACCCATAACTCTTAAATTTTTAACACTCTAAGCACATAAAAAACCATAGGAGGTGACGTACATTATTTGCATAGGCCTTCACTATAACATGTCAATTATTATTTTCCAAAAAAAAGACCTATATTTGTATAAAACTCCCTAACTTGAGTAGAAGCGCCTAGACTTTTGGAAAAACCCTAGAAACTATAAACATCAAAGTAGATGTGTGTGCCAGGCAAACCCAGCCCTAAACCACCAATTTACAAGCCAAAAAGGGATTGTATCGAGGCCAATTCAAGCGACCCTTAAACCATTGATTTTTTTTTTTCTTTTTTTGAGAATTTTCTCTGTTTATTTTAAATGATTTGTGGACTTTTTGTCTTCTTTTTTCTTTTCAATTCAATCTAAAATTTTATTTTCAGTTTAGGTGAACCTTGAAACTATATATTTATGTCTTGGTCTTTTGTTTGTGTTTCAATATATGTATATATACATATTGCATTATATTATATATATAGTATATTATATATTCCCATATCATATCCCATTCCATTACTTTCACACCCCATGTATATATATATTTTTAAATTTTTGGGGTAGGCCTGACAATTCAATGGCCTACCAACCCGATAGTTTCATAAGGTTGAACCATCTAAGCCCTTTGGGCTCGAGTCAATTCACAGTTCGAAACTAACCCGCATGCAAGTCTACATCCGACTGTAGGGGATTCTTGGGCTGTCTTGTAATACAAAAAGAGGAGATTAAATCCTCTGGGATTCACATCAGGGTGGGGGAGCTTTGATCCAATGATAAGATTGTGTCCCATCATAGGAGACAGCTAACAGCTCTATATAGGAATGTGAAAGGGGCAAAAGTTTTTCAGCAGAAGAGATAGAAGTTTCCTTGTCATTTGTGCAAGCCTTTTCAAAATGTCAACTGTTGCTGAGATCAGAAACCTACTCTCCTATCTCCTTAGTTTGAGATGACTGGCTATAGGGTGGTTTTGCACCAACCTGGTTTTGAGACCCAGGTGAAAGTAGGGGGTGGAATATTTGATCAAAGTTTGCTGGTGTTGGAATGAAAATTTCTGGACAAGGAGTACAAAAGATATTGAAGTTTTTCTTTAGTCTAGTAATGGCAGATCATGCATGGTTAAAGAGAAAACAAAGGAGGCAAGAGGAAAAGAAAGATGAAAAACTGGAAGGTGGTGGAAGACAGAGGAAACTATTACAGCTACTGTGAATTAAGAGTGTTGTCAAGAAAAGATAATGGAACTTAAGGAAGAAATTGGAAACTTGTGAAGAGAGAGTTGAAAAAACTTAGAAAAGGAAGAAGTTAACAAAAGAAATTAAGTGTTTAAGGTGTTTGTTAGTGCCAAAAAGTGCTTCTTAGGTTGGGATTTCTAGAGAGGAAAGGATTTTCTCATCATAAAATCCATATTGTTCCAATGTATAACAAATGCATTCAATAAGAAATTAACTAATAGAAAGTCGGAAATATATTTCTTCCACATGTAAATATTACATCACAGTATACAGATAATAAGACTCACCTTTGCCCAAAGGGCCATCTCAACAACATCTATTCCTACCACTTTTGGAATCCGGCCAAGTGAGTCTTTGCATATGTTTAAGATGCAAAGTAGAAGACGATTCCTATAAGGAAAAATGCAGAGGGCTTTTAATCAAATGACAGCATGAACAGAAGAACATTGTACATAACTGTGACACAAGAAGATTCCACCAATAGCCACTATCCATGTGGCCTAGCGGGACAATCCTACCAATGAACCTAGTCCCTACTTACCCACCAAAATGGGGGTAAAAAGGAAGCACCGCCAATAGAATATTTCTACTAGAAAGAACTTTTACCTGTCATCAGTATTACGCATTGTCCATTGAGGTGGAGCTACACTCTGGCTTCTAAGATTATCAAAGCCCTGTAAGAAACTTGATTAGAAACTAGAAATAGTAAGAGAAAGAGAAAACAACGAATGATTTGAACTTTCAAGAGAAAATAAGCACTTCAAATGGAAAAATACAAATTTAGCCTCAACATATGACATCTTTTCTATTTAAGCACTTCACCTTTAAACTTTTTAAGTTCAATGTCCAAGTTCTGAACGTTTTCCACATTTTCAAAGAGAGAACTTTCATCGAGTCCATTAAAAGATCCACCATTCTTGACACATGTCAATTTATAATGAGTCCACAGTAAAATTCCAAACCAGTTTCTCTCTTTAGTGTCTTCTTCTTCCCTAGAACCTATCACTCCAATACCTCCTCTTCTCCAACATTTTTCCACTTAATTTCTTCGATCTCATCGTCTCATATTGCCATTATACTTGGTCTCCAAAACCAACTTTGACATTTTTTTTCTTTCCTACAAATAATGTTAATAACAATTAAAATTATGATTAATAAATTTTCAAGCTTTTAGGATCTGGGCTTGAAACTAGTTCACATCTTTTGTTAATAAATGCTTAGAAGACTTAACTTTGGCACTTTGGGTTTTGGTTAAAAATGGCCCCATTAACTGTTTCATTGTGCATCTGGCAAAAAAAAACACTGTTTCATTATGCCCTAAAATCTTCTTTGCTTGCTTGATTTGGAACTTCTTCACACAATTCAAATCAAAACCAGCTGAGTACTCAAAAAGTTTCATCCAAGATTTAGGTAAGTTTATGGCTTTTTGTATTTTATAAAGTAGTACAAAGTTCTTTCTTATTAGTTAAAGGATGTTAATTGACGTTAGCTTAATTCTAGGTTTCTTTGTAAGGAAGAGGAGTGACAAGTTCTAGGGAAGCAGTACACTCTAGTCAATTGCAAATTTTTTCCAGATCCCCAAGCCCCCAACCCTTCTTTCTTCTTGATGAATTTTCCCTTTTGAAAAATTTAGAAAATGTTGAGGACTAAAATATGATACAAAGAAAACATTAAGAGTCGTATACAAAAGTCTATAAATGTTGAAGATTAAATTTGTGTTTTTCCTTAAATGTATATAATAAAGTAAAAACATTGGAGCTTTTCCAGAACACTTGTGGTCTCCAAATTAACATGAAATGTTGATACTTCACAAGTGCCAACATGGAATAAAAGGCCTTACTAGCATAAAAGTGCATCCACTAGGATCATTCGTCATAACTTCAATCTTTGTAAGATGCTTCAGCTTGTACAGCTTTGCCGGCTGCATGGAACAAGTGGTTGATAAATTAGCACCACCTGCAGCTAAGAGAAACAAACTATGGTATATATATGGACATAACAACTTTTGCTTCCTGGAAGTATCCTTCCCTTTATCCACTAGGCATCTCCTTTCTGAAAATGCCCAACCAAGGCTTGTTAATTTCATTTTTTCTCTGTGAAATCAGAACCTATCTTAGGTCTTGTAAATTTAATTTTCTACTAATTATGTCAATTATGTTGAGTCTCAACTGATTTTGGACAATGAGCAACTCAATGAACTCTTACTTGAGTCTTGCAAACATACTCACTTCATATTGGACAGAAGCCCACAATAGGCATGCACTAGTTCAGCTATGATTTATAATTAAATGGATACTACAGTTAAGTCCATAAGGACGATATAAATAGAATCTGAAGAGTCACAGTGACTATGAAGTTCAAGACTGTGTTAATTTATTAATTTATTTTTCTTTTTTTTTTTTTTCTGGTTGCATTTTTCCCATCTCTGGTCTGGTGCAACCTAATCTAGTTGCTTATTTTTTCAAGTCTGTTTTACTTTTTTGATTGATTGTGGGTTCAGCCTGGTAGTAGATATTGTTTAGATTAGATTTGAGAGTTAGTCTGGTAGTAGATATTGTTTAGATTAGATTTGAGAGTCACCTCTTGTGAGACATGGGATTATCAAGATCAGTACTTCCTATACATACATACATACAAGCAAAAAATATATATATGTCACTACATGATCAATGAAATAAAAGGAGGATCAACCTGACAGCACATCAGGTTCCAAGTATCGGTTTGGAACCTTAATTCCTCCAACCACAGTGCCTCCAATGCAAGCTACCCGAATAACAGCTGACAAACCTCTGTCACTCCAAATCATGCAACACGAACTTAATGGCATGAATTTTAGGGAGTGATTTCCATCAGTGAAGCTGGTTATTCGAGGCAAGGGAAGGCTAGGGTATCTAACAAGCTCCATGACAGCACCTCAAAAGGGTTTAAGTGAGCATAGTACATGGGTGGTCAAAAATTCATTGGTAATGGCCTGGTTGATTAATTCCATGGAGCCAAGGATTGGAAAACCTATTTGTGTAATGATATTGCAAAACAAATATGGGATGGTATTCAAGAAATGTATTCTAATCTTGATAACTCATCACAAAGGTTTGAATTACACTCAAAGTTGAGAACTACAGTCCAAGGAGGCATGAGTGTGATTGAATACTATAACACTTTGATGGAACTCTAGCAGGAAGTTGATCTGAGCCATGAAATTGAGTGGAAATTCATAGAAGATGGGATGAAATATAATACCCTATTAGAGATGGACCGTGTATATGATTTTTTGCATAGTCTAAATTCGGATTTGGATGAAGTATGGGGTAGATTAATCGGGAAACAACCATTCCCAAGTCTTAAGGAAGCCTTCACTGAAGTAAGGCATAAAGAGAGTCGTTGGAGAGTTGTGTTATCTGTGGAATCTTCCCCACCTAGTTCTACTCTGTCAGTGAAGAAGGGCACCACAATAGAGTCGGGGCAACAACAAAGGCTGATCAATGGTGTGATTTTTGACAAAAGCCCTATCATACCTGTTCAACGTGCTAGAAACTAAAGGGGAGGCCAAATATCTTGAAGAGTAAACATCAAGGGCAAAGCTCAAAGTTCTTACCACCAAAGACAAAGACAGCACAAGTGGTTGAAGTGACTGACGTGGACATGACTCAGAGCATAGGCCCATCTATCAGCCTGACAAATGATCAAATATCCATCTTGCAACAAATTTTAAGTCAGACAAAAGTTACCTCCAGAGAGTCGAAATCAAATGAAGCAACATCTACTATTGCTGTAGTCCAAAAAGGTAATCTCTTGGCTCCAAGTTGCCTTGACACTGGTACTTCCAATCACATGTACAACTCTATACAATTGTTTGAAAAGCCACAATTGAGTAATTCTCTTAATAAAATTTTGATAGCTAATAGTGAGTGTTCATCAACAAAAGGAGTTGGTACAGTCGTGGTTAACGGGTTGGTATTAAAAAATACACTATTTGTGCCTAAAATGCAATATAATCTAATTTCTGCCAATAGCTTAAAGAAAGATATAAGGTGTAAATTGATTTTTTCTCATAATGGATGTGTGATATAGGACCTTGCTTCAGGGAAGACAATTGGCAATACTAAGGAAGTCAATGAGCTATACTACCTTTTTAGGACCAGGTCTAGGTTTGAATTAGAGAGTCAAGTCTTCTGTGTCTATTAAGTCTAATTCAAATATTGAGTTATGGCATCACCATCTTGGGCATCCTAGTTTTTCCTATATGAAAAGATTATATCCATCATTATTCATTAATAAAAATATCTATGATTTTCATTGTGAACAGTATATTTTGTCTAAATTCACTAAAAATTCTTACCATACACACGATTATACTCCTTCACAACCGTTTCATGTGATACATAGTGATATTTAGAGTCTAGCTCAAGTATTGGCATACGTTGGGCATAAATAGTTTATTACCTTTATTAATGACCATTCCAGAGTATACTGAATCTATCTACTTAAAGAAAAGTTTGAAGTCTCTAATGTTTTCAAACAATTTTATAAATTCATTCTCAACATGTTCCAAGTCAATACTCAAATCTTTCGCATAGACAATGGAAAAAGGTAGTCTCCAATGAATTGAAAACTTACCAAACTGAGAATGGAATTACCTACCAAAGCTCATGTGTCTATACTTCCCAACAAAACGGGATAACTGAAAGAAATAATACACACATTCTTGAAACAGCAATAGCTATAATGCTTATTAATAAAGTGCCTAATCATTTTTTGGGGAGATGCTATTCAAGAACAGCCTACTCGATTAACCGCATCCCCTCTAAAGTTCTGAAATTTAAGACACCATTAAGTACCTTGTTACAAAGTTACCCTACACTTTGCTTTTTCAACACACTCACTCCTAAGGTGTTTGGATGCATCGTTTTTATTCTTAATAACTCACCAACCAAACACAAGTTTGAACCTAAAGCTCTCAAGTGCATATTCTTAGGGTATTCACCCACACAAAAGGAGTGTAAGTGCTACCATCCACCTAACAACCTTACATTGGGACTTCTTCGCAAGGGGAGACTTAGGTTGAAATTCAGTCATGGTGCACTCCTTTGGTTGGAGAAGAAAACTCTAGTCCATTGTCTAATCTGCCTCAGGTATCAGTATCTTCTGGTCAAAGTCGATCTTCAATGTTACCTTCATATCCTTCCTCACCAGTATCAGGTCATTGTCATGGTCAGCATCTTGGTCCAGACCCATCTCACATGTCAGAAGATCATAACCATTCCTCAACCAACGAGCTTGCTCTGTGCTGTTCAGATCAGCAGCTCCTGGTCTCTGAGTCCAATCCACACGCTACTAAGTTGAGAATTGAAGAGGGTGAGTCACACACTATCCTTGATTAGGGAAACACTGATGTTGATGTCCAAAATCCATGTAGGACAGAATCTTGACCCCCAGAACAGCAGGACAATGCCCCTATTGTGCCAACACTTCGTGTATATACACGAAGAAATAACCTTCCTTATCATGGCTAATCATCCAAAGTGGAGCTTGCTGTCTTGTCAAGTCAAGATGAGACGAAGAAAGATGGTCTTGATGGCCCGATAGCCTTGAGGAATGGAAGAAGAGCGTATGCCAGATATCCTATTGCCAACTATGTGAGCAAATCAAAACTCTCACCCCAGTATTGTGTATTTACTACCTAGATAGATGCAGGAACTATTCCCAAGAATATCCATGAAGCATTGGCTGATCATAAATGCCTTAAATCTGAATAACACAGGCAAATTGTGGATCTTCCTAAGCAAAAAAGAGCAATAGGGGGCAAGTGGGTTTTTAGCATCAAATACAAATTAGATGGAAGTCTGGAGAGAAATAAAGCTCACTTGGTAGCCTAGGGTTTCACTTAAATGTATAGAATTGACTTTGATAAGACTTTTGCTCTAGTAGCTAAATTAAACTCTATTAGAGTAATCCTATCTGTTGCAACTAATGTAGATTGGCCACTGCATCAACTCGATGTGAAAAATACTTTCCTAAATGGTGACTTGAAGGAGGAGATTTATATGAGATTGCCACCCAGATTCACTATAGCAAGAGATGAAGCTAAGGTATGTAAGCTAAATAAATCTTAATATGGTTTAAAACAGTCCCCCAAAGCCTAGTTCAAGAAATTTAATGATACTATGATCACCTTGGGATATAAACAGAGTCAAGCTAAAAACACTTTGTTTGTGAAACATGGGAAAGATCATTACATCTGATGATGCTGAAGCTAGATAGGTTAAAGAAAAAAATCAAGAAAAAGTTTAAGGTGAAAGAGTTGGGTGGATCTAAAATATTTCTTGGACATGGAATTTGCCAAGAGTAAGAAGGAATTGTGATAAGCCAAAGAAAGTATATCCCAGATCTGTTGAAGGAAACAAGAAAACTGGGCTGTAAGCCAATGAGTACTCCACTTCCTTATAACTGGAAGTGCCATGCGCTAGAAAATGATACAGCAATGGAAAGAGGACAATATCAAAGGCTAGTTGGAAGGCTTATCTACTTATCATTGACTAGACCTGATTTAACTCATGCAATCAGTCTAATCAGCCAAGCTATGCATCTCCTACTAAACACCACTTAAATGGTGTTAATCATATTCTTAGGCATCTCAAAAGATGTCTAGGGAAAGGCCTGTATATGCGAAATAACCAATGTAGAGATCTAGAAGCTTATACAAATGTTGACTAGGGTGGAGATGTCAATGATGGTAAGTCAACTTCAGGTTTTTTTACCAGGCTCTAGGGAAACTTAATTACATGGAGAAGCAAGAAGCAATCTGTAGTGGCTAGAAGCAATGCTGAAGCAGAGTATAAGGCTATTGCATAGGGTCTATGTGAAATAATTTGGGTGCAAAGACTGTTACAAAATCTAGGAACACAGGTTGAGCATGTAGTGATGTATTCAGACAGTAAATCTGCCCTCAACATTGTTAAGAATCTAATTCAACATGACTGAAAGAAGCACCTCAGATTAGATAGGAACTTCATCAAAACTGAGCTAAAAAGTGATGATATTAAATTGCAGCATAGTGTTTCAAGAGAGCAGCAAGCTGATGTCTTGACTAAGTCTCTATCAAAGCAGTTATTTTCAAAGATGATTGGCAACCTCGGAATGATCGATATCTATTCCTGAGATTGAGGGAGAGTATTGGCAGATATTAGTCTTATGAGTGTGTTAATTTATTATTTTTTTTTTCTGGTTGTATTTTTCCCGTCTCTAGTCTGTATGGCCTGGTCTAGTTGCTTATTTTTTCGAGTCCGTTTTATTGTGGGGCCAGTCTGGTAGCAAGGATGTTGTATAATATCCTAGATATTGTTTAGATTAGATTTGAGAATTATCTCTTGTGAGATATGGGATTGTCCTAGATCAGTACTTCCTATGTCTATATGTCACTATGTGATCAATGAAATAAATGAGAAGAAATTATTCCTAATATTTCTTCACTTACCAACAACAATTTATTAAGGCAAGTGAGAGATCCCCCATAATGAGTAGGATAGTAGCCTAAAACTGTTGCTTCAGTTGATCTATGATTTATTGTTGTGCAGGACTTTAACCATGCATCATGATATCACATAAGCAGCAGAAAGACATCCAAAAATACACATGAAAGAAATTCAAGATACCTCAAGTACTCCTCCAGTGGAGTATTTCAAAACCCGAAGACAAGCATTATCCTGCTGTCCTCTTTCTTTTGCTGTATGAAACCAACAGTTACTATAGCATCTGATATTAGATAAGTTATCATTACAGTATCAAAAATCAGGAAGGAAAGTGCAGATTGATAATCATGTTATTACAGCTACTCAATGCCAAGAATTGGCACATAACTCTTAAGATAGATAAACAATATAATGCTGACAAGATGCCCCATACACAACAGCCAGAGGGCTCCTCCTTGATATAAGTTAAGTACACTAGAATTAATGTTTATTCACTTCTCATGTAGCAAACCTCAGATAAACTTTTTACAGATTGGTCCATCTCTCATCAGGCAACCTTCCACCCTTCCAATCCAAGATCCTCCACATATAAAGCCATACCTACTCTAACACTCTCCTAAGGTTGTAAACAAGGATAGAGAAGACAATAAAATATTGAGCATGAGCTCAAATCTAACTGGCACTCAAAAGAGTCAAGTTCAACTCAATCCAGCCAGTCTATGCTCGTTTTAATTTGAATAGTTAATGTTTCTTCCAACTAAAATAATATTTCAGTCCAAACTCAACTCAATATTGATCTACACTAATGCTCAATGTGTGATAGATTAAGCCCATGAGCTCATTGGGCCAACTATTATAAAACCTGAGCTTGATTTTATAAATTATTCGAATAACTCAAGCTTAACAATTAAATGGAATTCGAGTGAATATTAAGCTAAACTATGGTAATTTGTGAGTTATTTTGCCTCACTTACACTCATATATTCTCCTTTATGTGAAGGTCGAAACATTAGCAAGGCCCATTAAATGAAGTTAAACAAATGAAAAGTCATACTTTCTCAGTCAATTAAATTTTTTTCTTTCTTTTTTTTTTGGATAATCACCAATTAAATATATCGTCAAATGAGAACATGGGTATTTGAACTCCATCGTCGCCCATAATTATGTCCTTTGTTAGAATTACAAACAACCTATGTAAAAAAATTACCAAGATACAAACAACCTATGTAAAAAAATTACCAAGATACAAACAACCTATGTAAAAAAATAACTAACAAAAACTTTGCATATATTACACTAGATTTGCATTACTCTAGTTATAAGATCAACTGAATTACATAAAATGCTGAAGAAATCAGGAGATATAAACTTGAAAAACTTCCCATCAAACTAAATGCATACACGCAAACTTGAGACACAAAATTGCAAATTCGGTAATAATACATGAGAAAATCAGATCGCATTAACAATTAAGGTAAGAAGCAGCTTGAGAGCTAGAACTGAGCAATGATCACAGTAAAAAGAAACTACTCCGATTTAAAACAGTAAAAACAATGAATTATCAGAAGGAAACGTACTTGAGAGAGCAAGAACCCTAGGTTTAGCCATATGACGACCGATTTTCCCGGATTTCCCCCAAATTCCTCGACTTTTTGCAACACGGATCGACAAAATGATCTTCTCCTTACTTCCTTCAATAGCGGCCTCGCAAGCTCGCCGGAGCTCAACGTCGTCGGCGCTAGACTTAGCCATTTGAGGGTCTGCCACCAGAGTTCACTGAATACTCCGATTCGAGCTGGGTTAGCTCACTTTGGGCCGGGTCAGGACTAGTCTTACTGACGATTATTTATTACCGGTTGAAGAAGAAAGAGGAGAGAGAAGAAAGATAATGTATGCTAGTAAAAAAGAGAGAGATGATGACTAGAATAGTCCTGTCCAGACAAATAGAGCAAGAGAATATGAGCTATCCCTGTGGAGCCAACAAGAGATACAAATTTTTCGTGGGGACGTGGCATTATATGCTGAAGTCCCATTGATTTTCTCACGTTGGTCAGGCGTTTTTCTTTTGGAGGTTTTATAAGTGCGGAGATGGAACAACATGCCTTCGGGGTTTTTCGTTTCTCTATTTCATTTTTTTTTTTTTTTTTTTTTTTTTTTGCGATGGAGGTGGGGTGGCAACGGAATCATATTAAATTATAAATGGGGAGCAAAATTAAAAAGCGTTCAAATAATTTATTTTCAAATATATTAGGAGACTAAAGAGTTATTAATTAGATATAATATATATTTATCAATTAAAAAATTATATAATTATAAATTATATAAAAACATTACCAAAATATCGTTATTATATAATATTTTAAAAATGCAAAATTATTATGTGTATTAATATTGCACTTTTAAAGTATGATATTAGCTTTTGTATACTATATCAAGATGTAAACTCACGAAATCATAATAGTACTATCATATAAGTCAACCTAAGTTAGAAGCCATCCTCCTTAACTGTTAATATAGATATAGTTTACACAAGACGAATGATAACTCAATCGGTTTTAAAACAATCAGATAAATACCCATGATATATAATATCTGTGAAGTAATACTTTATAAAATATAATCTTTTATATTTATAGATAGTTCAAGACCTTTACATAGTTATATATACATCATAAAATTTAAGACTTTCAAAAGTACTGTACAACTCCATAAAAAGACTTCATTACATAAATCAATAAACCAAAAAAAAAAAAAAACTATAAAGCCCTCTAAGAAGACCTTATAGTCCTCTTATAAAAGGAAAACAAAAACATCTTGAACATTGATCTATTCATTAGTCTTTTAACTTCTCACTTCCCAACCTGTTAAACTAACCTGTAAATTACTGAAACGAAGTATCCTCAAGTACCACTCTACACCTATAAAACAATATATTGAGATGTGAGCTTAATTAGCTCAATAAAAAAGGGATAGAGTTATAAAAGTACATTAACGAACATGATTATTCAATCATCATCTAAATGCAAATGCAATAGATAAATAATAAAGCATCTAAAAATGTTTAACCAATTCAGTGTAAAGTTAAAATAATTCCGTCCACTTCCAAGGAGTTTCAATAAGACACCATCAGACAAAATCCTGCCTTATGTAATAGAGAATACCCTATTCCCTAAATAACATTTGAACCATAGATCCTAACTTGTTACAACTTCTTCTCCTATCATTTAGTTCAATTAAAAGTAAGAAAAGGATCATTTCTACTATTTTTAATGAATGTATTGGTGTTTAGTCTGACCACCTAATCCTTACCCCCATTAGGTTTTTGTGAACGTCAGGTTAGCTCTTAATTGTCTTAAGATTAGTCTAGACTATAAACTAAGCAACCAAGTTCATAAATATAATATATGCTATGTTCAAGTAGAAAATAACACTCAAAGTTCACTCCTAACCATTAATCAATAACATAAGCACACACAAGGCAAACATATAAACAATCTAGCTACAACCACAAACAAGCACTCTTAGTTCTCTAAGTATCCCAATATAATACTCCAATATACTATTGAACTGTCAATCATAACTTACCCAACGTTAACGCAAGTTAATCTTACTTCTCGTGCTCAATCCCTTCATAAGTCCCTAAATAATCAATATAAATATTTTAGTTTTTCGATTAAATAGAGAGTATGTGATTACTTTTTAATATCTCACATATAGTTTAGATAGATTTATTAAATCTTGAATTAAATTAGCTTATGACTAAAGTCTCTAAATAAAGTTTTAAACATTAATCTTAGTATAGTTTTTGGGACTTAAAACCCCCTGAACAAGTATATGATCAATAATGTTAATATAATTTTTATTTTAGAACTCTTTGTGAAAGTATCTGGAAAAAGTTTCGTTAATTAGAAACTCTCTAAAGAATTATTTAAAAATATCCTTATTAATTAGGAACTTTTTGGAGAAGTATCCGAAAACAATCTCTCCAACTTAAGAATTCTCTAATTAACCTGCAAACAATATATTAGTTAAGTATTTCATATCACGTAACTCTCCGACAAAGTTTTTGGACCAGAATTAACTCACTTTCCTAGCAAACCAACTTTTTCAAGAACTATCTAAATAGGGTCATTTTACAAGTTTATTTGAAATAACTCATTCAACACCATATTCCATACTACAGACATATTATATCATGTTTATAAATCAGGGTTATTATAACAAGCAACACCATATTATTAAATTCTTCAAATTTACATACTTACTTAGTAATGTATAAATCCCATAACTACCAATTTATCCAAATTTTATCTCTAATTCAAGCCACACAACTCCAAATCAATCTTCATAGTAAGATATAATCTAAATACACCACAAAACTTGATACCAAGTGTTCCACTAAACTCCTTACACCAAATCCACAAGAAAATGGCAATTTTAACTAGTTTAAAGGCTCAAAAATCTCTAAAAATCATGGAAATTATTTTTGTCCAAAATCTCTTCATACAATATTCACATGAAATATAAGTATTCTTCAGAAATAATTTGGCTTAGAAACTACGTCGATTGGGTCATTTAAATTGATTTTTAAAATTGATTAATTTTGCATGATTTCTTAAGGAAGTATTATATTTACTTAAAAAAATTTCAATATGATGATTTTCCCTAAAAGTATATATAAAAATATGTACAAATCAAAATTTCCATAATTTTCGGAATTAATTTGATATTTTCATCAATTTAACTAAAATTAGAGACAAAATTAGACTCACCGGAAAATTGGTCTCCAGCCATCCACATTGGCTGCCACCTTATTAGCAGTTGATTTGCTCAATTTGCGCAGTATTTGCTCCAATTTTTTTCTAGAATTTTCTTCTGCTTTCTTTTGCTGTTCATATAATTTTCCTAGATTAATAAAAGACTAAGTAACATTCTAGAGGAGGTTGGTGATATTTCTTAAGTGTGGATTGTAGGAAATGAAAATTTTCTCTCTCATCTTCCCTTCAATATTCTTAAGTCCCACCTATTCCTAAATCCTACCTACTAAGTCTCATTTGAATAAAGTACTTAACTAACAGTTGTCCCACTCGGTTTCCATGCCTTCTCAAAATGATTCTAGCAATTTGGTGATTTTTAGCAATTTTTCCTATAATTATTTGATTAATTATGAGTATTTAAGCATTCTCAAGTATATAAATATACTATATTTATATATTATTTTAGGTCATTTTATAATTTTAGTGTCCAAATAATTTATCTTTAATATTTGATTATTTTCCATAATCTAATTTACACATTTCCTTAGGTAAATTATAATATAATGTAATTTAGTAAAATTATTTATTTTTATCCATAGATATATTATTTTATTATAATTAAATATTCTGAACTCGCGATGTACTCTCGTTTAACTTCTTGAATCTACTTGTGAAATATTATCTTAATTAATTAATTTTTCACATGTACCTAAATTATTAGCTCAAAATCTAATACGTAAGATTATAAACTTTCAAAAGCTAATTCATAGGACTAGAGAAATCCTATACATAATTTTACAAGGTTCACATACCATGATTATATCATATTTTTAAAATGCAACATAGGTACAAATAAATACAAATGCAAATATTAGCATAATTAGTTATGTCTTGGTTTTAAGATATGACATAATAATGGTACATTGATAATATTTTTTTTTATCTAATTTGCATTTGTGTAATGATTATTAATTTTAATGAAAGACAAATTTTTCTCATTAGTTGTTATCATTATATCAATTTTATTATTATTTATTGGGCATTGATTAGCAAAATGAAAGATTTCCTACCAAACACATACATACAAATGACGTGTAAGGTCTTCTAACCGCCGAGTGAAATTTATAATCATATATGACATTTTTTTTTTGGTAAATAAGGGAATTACATCAAATAAAAAAAATAAGTACACATAATAGTCTTTAATTACAATCCCTAATTGGGACTATTACAAAACAAACCCATATTAGGGTTTTGAATCAAAGTTTTTGTAGCCTTAGAACTACCATATCCACATACACCTTTCTTCATTGCATTAGAAACAATATAGAAGGATGACTAATTGAACAATACAAAAGGCCCCTCGCATTGTCTTCCCTAGTCAGCAAGCTAATTGGCTACGCTATTCACCTCTCAAAGGACTACTAGAAGACTCCATTCATGAAGCGAGGAAAGATTTTCCCTACATAAATTCATAATTCTTTGATATTTCTTTTTGCAAACACAATTTGTATTAAAAAATTTTGATGCTAAGGTAAAATTTATTTTTATTTCGATTTAAGCAACCCCTAATTGAATGTAATGTTGCAAACCCCAATATATCCCCTACAATTTTACTATAATTATGTCTACTTTCCCTAATTTGTATGCATAACCTAAAAGCCATTTCTCTTAACGATCTCACATTACTCCTCTTGCATAGGCTTGGCCTATTAAATTGTCAACATAACCATTTAAATTTAATTTAACCCATTTATGCTTTGAAGGCCACCATCTAATATCATTTAAGAATGTCCTGTTTAATTACTTATCTTTTTTAAAAGAGGCCCAATATTCATGATAGAAAGCTCTAACTCTATTCATGATTTATGTATCTATAAGTTCTGGATTGTGAAGAACTTGATTTTAAATGAATGATACATACCAAAGCAAGAACCCAAATTAGAAAGCTCTTGGCAGTTGAGATAAGGGCAAATCTCTTTTCTTGATATGTATATTTACTTTGATCTAATTTGCAATATCCTCATTTACCTTAGAATTTGTCATGTCTCTCTTCTGATGTGCTTAAATGTAGCTCTTAATGTGTTCACATGAATAAAATGCATGTTTGACATCTTCATTCGGATCCCCACGTTTAAGACACTTAGCTCTATCATTTATCTGCCTTTTACACAAATTTAAAGTTATAGGCAAATTAGTATTTGCTAGTCTCCATAACAGAAGTTTTTATTTCTGGGGGAAACGTAGATTTCCATAACCAACCCTACTTCAAGGAAATCTATCTATTCTCTTTTCCTTACATTTTATATGTCAAACCCCAATTTGTTATTATCCTAATTGTAAGGCCCTAACAAACAACTAGCTACTATAATGTTCTCTACTTGATGGTGAATGGGACCTTGAACTATTTGTCTTATCCTTATATTATCATTCCATTCGTCCTACTAGAAACTTATACTCCTTCCATTCCCCACAAGCTTATACACATTCTCTTCAAACCAATTTTGATTGTTCAATAATTCTTTAGTAAAACGAAAGGTTAGCTTTAATTGAGGGATTTTCCCTTCCTTTCTAACCTTTCTATGTTTATCTCTAAGTAATTTTGCCCGTAAAACCTTTTTATTTTAAATTCCCAATATTTCTTTGGAGTACAGGCTTCATTTCTTCCTTCTAGGTCTATGAGTCCAAGACCTCTTTCTTCCTTAGGTTGGACTAGCTTCTACCAACTTATCCAGTGAACCTTATCTGTGTCATTTATATCATTCCAAAGAAAAAGTCATATAACTTTATTAAATTTGCTTATGATTTTCTTTGGACTTTTTGCAACTTGCATAATACTAGTAGGGGGGACTCTAAAACTGATTTTACGAGTACCAATCTACCACTCATGCTCAGTTATCTAGCCTTCCATCTTGTTAACTTGCCTTGTGCCTTTCATACGATCAAATTTAACTGCTCACCAGTTGACCCAAATCCATCATGAAGAGGAAAACCTAGATAATTTGCCAAATGTGGTCACTTTTCTCATTTGAAGAATATTAGTCACCTCTTCATTTATATGACTTTCAATATTCTTAGAAAAGAACATTATAAACTTTTGAAAGTTTACTTTCAAACTTAAAAACTCCACAAATTCCTTTAGGACTCTTTTTATAGCTTTAGCATTATTTCTATTTGCCTTAACTATCAATACTACATCACTTGCAAAGAATAAGTAAGAAATGCTTAGAGAGCTACCTCTCAATTTGAACCCGTTCCACTTCCTTTGTTTGAGTCTTTCTTCAATCATCTTACTTAGCACTTCCATTCCTAGGATAAAAAGATAGAGAGAAATTGGATCTCCTTGCCTTATGCCCCTACTAGAAATAATTGTTTGCATTTGTGAACCATTTACTAAAACCTAAGTGGAAGTGGTGTACACACAGGACATTATGAGCTTGATCCGAGTGAATGGGAAATTGAAACTTTTTATAATATAATATAAAAAGTCCCATTCAAATGTGTTGAAGGCTTTCTACAAGTCAATTTTAATAATCACCTAGCTTTGTTTCATATACTTCATTCCAAAGTTATGCAAAATTTCATTAACTAAGATAATATTATCTACTGCCTTTCTCCCCTTAATGAAACTTGTTTGGGCTAGGTGAATAACACTCTCTAACATAAGCCTCAGTCTATTTACTAAAAGCTTAGTAATAAGCTTATAAATTGTATTATATAAACTTATAAGCCTATAATCCTTTTGGCTACTTGCATTCATTCTCTTAGGAAATAGACATATCAATATTCTATTCAACTCTTCTAATATACTCTCTTTTTCAATACATTTTTTAGCAAGAGGTCCAAGATTGACCCCTACGAAATCCCAATATTTCTTATAGAGTGTGAAAACCATTTTTACATGGTGCTTTCCAAGAGTGCAATTGTGTTAATGTGTTATGAATTTCTTAATATGATACGGCACTCTTAAGTAATGATTTTTGTTGTTCAATAAGCCATCCTTGAACATAGGATGGGATGGGGTTACTAACTTAACAAAACAATTTAGATGAGGAATATAGCTTTGCAAAGTAACAATAGATAATTTATTGTATCCTTTGTGGTTCCTATTGTCATTCACTCCATTCATTTTGAATTCTCAAGACCTTATTCTTAGATCTTCAATTTTGTACAATTGCATGATAATACAAAGTGTTCCTATCACCATCTTTTATCCATTGTAGTCTAGATTTTAATTTCCAAAGTCATTCCTCTCTTTCAACAATTTCTTCTAAGTCCCATTTTAGCCTCCTTTTCCGTATTATCAAATACTCCAAGGTTTATTGATCCTTACAATTCTTCTTAAAATCTTCTTTTTCAAATAAAAAATATTCCCAAAAACATTTTTATTCCACTGTTTCAGATAAATTGGGAACTCATTCATGGTTTTTAAAATATAGTGATTTTAGAGATCCTATATTTCTTTTATTAGTTGAATGCATGTATGATCTCTAAACTACATAGGCTAAAACCTAAATGGTCTACCGAAACACAAACTCCCTAATCTAGATGGGTATTGAGAAGAAGGGAATTATGGTCACTAGGCTACTTCTGCATATGAAAAATACATAATTTAGGATATAAGTGTTTCCAAGCCTAATTACACCATCCTTGATCAAGCCTTCGTTGCACTAAAGATCTAATATTTTATTCATTTGTCCATGTGTAGAAGGAATCGATGAATCCCGTATCCATAAGGCTATAATCATTCATACACATTGCATCATTAAAAGCTCGATTCCTTGGAAATTTTCCTCTTCCCCAACTTTCTCTCCTTTTAATTTTGTCACTAAAATCCCCTAAAATGTACCATGGCTCATTATTTACTAATTGGGCATGATTTCTTAGGCTTTCCCATAGATTCATTTTTTCTTGATAAGATGTAGATGCATAGATAGCAGAGAAAAACCAAGAAACTTTAGAAGTGCTAACCCTAGCCTTGATATGTATCTCTTGAATAATTTTCTTAGATACGAACATTGAGCACCTTTTTGTTTTGAAGTAATAACATTTCACCACTTTGTCCTCTAGCCTCCATGCAAGTATGCCCATCTAGCTATGAAATGTACTAGAACATATACACAGTTGCTTTAGACTTTTTAGTCTCTAGCAAGGTGACCATGTTTGGCATATATTCATTAAAGGCCATCAAAATTGTGTCTTACTCGTATTGAATGTTCAAACCTTATACATTCCATATCAAAATTTGGATTGACCTAGGTAAGGGAATATTTGCTCTTATACCAACTCTTATAATAGTTGTGTTGTAACAAATCCTTTCGTTTGTTTCCACCATAGTTCCATATATTTCCAAAATGAAAGTTGAAGGGGTTTCCTTCGTATCTATCTTAGCTAGAGTCTCTTCAACATTAGTTAGCAACACTGGTATAGTTTGGCTTTTCTTGAGCTTGTATCTTACTGGTAATATGTACTTTGGAATTGCCAAGTTGGTAGTCTTAAATATCTTGTTGACCACTATTCTTAAAGTTGTTTCCTATTTCTTCATTATTTTGAATGGGTGTATTTTGTCCAGTAGGGGGCCCACCAATACGAACACCACATACTTCTTTTTACCTTAATCGATTGCCCTAGCTTTGTCAATTTTAAAGCTCTATCTATCTCCATGATCACAGTTTTGATCATTAGGACTTAATGCATTGGTGGACCTCCCCTACTAAGATCTTGATGTCCTTTAGGTGTATCCAAACTCTCTCCAATCTATGGTTAAAGGTTAGGTAAATTAATTAAGAGCTCTGATCTACCTAAGGCATCTTTGAGTCTTGATGCAATATTTTGACATTGAAGGTCAGTAACACTTTTCGATCCATTTTGTTCAAATTTTCTTGTAATGGTTTTAACTTTTGTAA
The DNA here is from genome assembly GCA_024138005.1 of Lumnitzera racemosa. Lineage (NCBI taxonomy): Eukaryota > Viridiplantae > Streptophyta > Magnoliopsida > Myrtales > Combretaceae > Lumnitzera > Lumnitzera racemosa. Next base: position 78,414,948 of record JAMXBC010000010.1, read on the forward strand.
GCCTTTTTCTTACTATATGAACTATTTTCAAATCATCACAATTACCAACTCATTCGTGACATAGTTTTGTGTTACCTTTTCATACCAACAAACAATTTCCTTATTATTTGTGAAACTATTGGAAATAAGGGGAAAAAAATGTCGAACTAACAGAATTACTCCCATTGATATAAGGAATAAGATATGGTCATGCCATTTGTGTGGAGATTGAATTATACAATTCCCTTAATAGATATGTTTGTTACAAAATGACAAACTTATATCGATGGAGTAGTGAAAAAGCATTCAACTTTGAGTCATCTTCTTCTCTTTTATTTTATTTTATTTTTTTGGTATAACTTTGACATCTACCTCAAAATCTAAAAGAAAATATCAAATCAAAGTAAAATTATGTAAACATTGTTGTCGCGTGATTTTGATGTGGAGCTTTGATCTTACAAAAGCACAAATAAAAGACTAAGTGGCATCGGGGCTAGTCTAGTATAACCACTCCAATGCCTAAGTAAGTGGTTTTTTAGGAGAAAGAGTAAGAGTAAGAGTAAGATAATAAGTAAGTTGAGTATCATTGAGCATAAAAAGAGTTCTTACAGGTGCTTTACTTCCCTGATTTATAGGCAGATATTGGGTGTCTATAATAGCAGATATTGGGTGTCTATAATAGCAGCTAATCATTGGTTGTGGACTATGTAATAACCCTGTAATTAGGCAAATGTTTAAAAGAAAGGAGTTGTTGGTGATTGTGTAATGAGATTATACTAAATTATAATTGTTTACGCTACTTTCCTAAGTTTAAACCAAATACAAAAGTAGGACGGGCTTTAAGGCCCATTACATGGACTAAGCCTTTACTAGATTTAATTGAAAATAACATCAGTCGGTCTTTTCAGTAGATGAGTTTGTCGAGTAACATGCTAGGGTGAAATCCAACTATCAACATATGTCCCTTAACTCCTATAGTTGAGAATTTGACTATGGACGTGAATAAAATTTAATATTCAATTTGAGTAGTTACATGGCAAAGGCCAAAATCAAACATTCTCAAGATGCCGTTGTGTGTAATTTTTAATTTTTGAAACTCGTTGTATCAAATTTTAAGTGAAAGGTCACGAGCTATTAACTTTCTTACCCATTTACTTTTCTACGGTAGCATATGTGACAACTTCATACTAGCTATCATTATATTGCAGGGGCTATTAACTATCAATAATACAATATCTCTTAGATTTTTGACATTTGACATATGTCATTTATTAGCATCTGATCGTCTAATTAGAGTCCGCATCTCTATTAGGAGTGTATTAGAATTTCAAGAGGGGACCATCCATATATAAAGGACTTTTTCATACTGATTAACATTTCTTGCTCTTCTTTCATTCATATCCACTTTTAGAATTTTCCTTTACTTTCAAAATTTCTTCCTAAGAGTTCTTATCTAAATAACAATTTTCTCATGTTGTCGAGTAATCTTCGACAACTTAAAAACTTCAATTAAGCATGGTTTAAAGCATCATTCATCAACTTATACCTTTAGATTCTAAGGTGATTATGTCTAAGGCTACTTCTTTCCCCCAAAGAAAGAACGATCCAACATCTTCTTCTAGTAGTTCGGCAAATAGTATAATGGAGAGATGGGAAAAACTCGCTTGAATTAATGTTCTTCCTGTAGATAAATACTCGAATGATAAGAAAGAAAGGTTAATTGCCAAGTATTTATATAATAATGTAGTTTGTAATGTTAATTCTCTGGATAAAGTTATGAGTGGTGCCATTAGGACACTCGTTACAAAGTATAATAAGTACTGGCAAGATCTCCCCAATACATGGCACCTACGTAGGTCAAAGGAGATTGAGAGGGTATGTTTTCCAATAAACCGTAAATTCCATATATATTTAAAATATCTTGATTTTAGGCTACATTTTCTATTCTTTGCTTTTCAAAAACGGTTCTTCAATTATTTCCAAGTTGCATCGAGTATGTTTTCTCCTAATATTTATAGGCTTCTCATCACATTCAAGATTATATGTAAAGAGATAGAGGTTAGGGCTATACCCTAATTATTTAGGAACTTCTTCTCAATAAAAAGGTAACCTGATGGTTAATACTTTGTAGCTGCTTGGCATGGGCATAAATTCATGAATGGATTAGAGTTTAAGATCCAAAAGTGGCATGACAAGTATGTCTCCATCAAGTCGAACGAAGATTTAGATTTTTAGACTCAATAGACTAAGCCCATCCATCCTAAGGACATCGAATTGCTGCTAAATGATGCTGTTGCTACTAAGACGATTCGAGAGTGGTAAGTGAATAAAATGGTTTTTTTAGATGCTAAGAGGATTATAAAAAGATATGAAAAGGGAGAACTAATCTTCTCTAACAACAAAAGTAGGTGTTAGTCTACCTGTCATGCTAAGTAAAGCCACAAGAGGAAAGCTGTTCTCATAACTTAGGGTAAGAATAGTTGCCTTTAAGCTTTGTCTGGTACGAACTGGTAAGTTTAAAATTTTTCCTTTCTCCTGTTTATAATATTCTTATTTCTTTTTGTAGACATGGGTATAGGGTATGTAGATCCTATGAAATTATTAGCTCAAGCAAAAGCTAAGAAGCAAAAGCTTAATGGTACACGACCGCTAAAGTTCCTGTCAGTTGGCTACCTATACCAAAAAAGACTGCTCAGGAGAAGGTGGTGAGGGAGGTTGCCACTCCAAAGAAGAAAAAGGAAACCCCTCCTATTGATAAGGATCAGGGTGCTAAACAGATTGAAGCTATTAAGACTACATAGCTTGAGGCTATTCCTACAATAAAAAACATTCATTGAGAGGAAGTATCGAGAGGAGTTAGTTAGGATATTGCTGGTGACAACAATGTTAAGGTAATTCCTCAAGAAATGGTGGACAACTTGTCACATTGAATAAGTACTAAGCTGAGTCCTAAGAAGAGAAGTGGGAAAGAGCTTGCCGACCAATCCCCATCTAAAAAAAGTAAGGTTTTAGATGAGAAGACAAAGGAAGCACTAAGAAATAAAGCTCTTAGCATTAGTTTTACCGAGTTTGTCCCCAATTGTGAAGTAGGCAAATACTTTGTGCCATGCTGGAGCCATAATATCCTGTATACTGATTCAACCTTAGGTAATAGGACAAAGTCCTTAGCCTTGATGGAGGGAGTCATTCTCCCTAAGGATAGAGAAATTGTAAAGAAGGATGTTGATAGGGTAAGTAGTTGTAATAAAGGCCATATTGCCGCTAAACTGCGTAATGTAAGTTTAATAACTGTAACCTTTTTCATTTATGGCTTGTATCCGTTGTTGACCTAATTTTATTTGTTTGCATATTAGTAACCATGTTTTGACTGCCCTAGAAGAGGTTAAAAAGGATATGAAAAAGGTATACTTGAATTTTTGTTGCATTGCTAAGAAGTAATTAACTTATTCAACTTTGTTAATTTATTGCAGAAAGTTAAGGAGGCTTATAACTCCTTAAAAGCTCAAACTATCACGGCTAAGAACACGAGGATTAAGGCTAGGATAGAAGTTAGGAAATTGTAAGAAAAGCCTTTTGCTAAAAAACTTATACATTCTTTAGTGGTTGATGAAGTCTCAACCCATAAGGCTAAGAATGAGGAGCTTTACAAAGAGGTTGAAGACCTGAAAGAAGAGCTCCTTAAAAAAAGAGAAGAATATTAGGGGTTGGGATGACCAATAACCTCAATGAGAGATGAAGAGGATAAGCTAAGAGTTTAAATAAAGAATTAGGAGATAAATAGCTTTAAACTAGGGGCTCATATTGTCGTATTAGAGGAAGCAACAAAAAAGAAGCCTTCTGTAGAGGAAGTGCTGGATATTGTAACCCCTAGTTGGCAATATGAAAGATTATTCCAAAAAAAGTTCTTGTAGGGGATCTAAATGGCATAGAAAGAGATTTTAAAGGTTCATCCTAGCTATAAATCATCATGTCTTGACTTTGCCAATGTTGATGATGGTAACACCAGTAGTAGTGTTGAATAAGTTGGCGAAGAAGCGGAGATAGAGGTTCAAGGGTAGGGTGATAATATGTAAGCCAGCATTAAAGTTCTTGTTGATGATGAGGAACCATCATCAAATGAGATCCCTTATATCTGTAAAGAGACATTCAACTTTAATAAGACCTCCTTAACGTCAATAGGGAAGTAAGCTTCAAGAAGGTCCCTGGCTCTGCCGATCAAGACGATACTTCCACCCAATCCAAGAGAAAAATGTTTCAAACTCTTAAAAGAGTCAATTCATTTGTACTTTTTTTTTCCATAATTATTTTATGGACTTATTGTGGTTAAGACACTGACTTTTTAGTTATAATAGGCCTTTGTTAAGCATTTTATGCTTTCAACTCTCGACACGTTTTATTTTACTTACAATTTATACTAAAATGCCTTTTTCTAGACGATATTCGTGAGCCTCATGGGACGTGAACCTTTAGGTGTTAAGTTTTATTTTCTTGGCCATAAAATTGCCTAGTTCATTAACTTTGCTTGCTTGGTGTTTTATTTCAAAAAGCATTTGATGTTGCTTGTCAATTGATATTAAACTTGTTAATCGCTATTGGTCGAAACTTATTAGGTATTAGTTCGTTTGTTGTATAGCTAAAACTTCATTAATCCATTAATCATGTATCGATCATGAATAAAAGTGATGGCAAGAAGAGATACTTGTAAACTCGAAATAAACATTTCATACTTAAACCAAGATGTAGGCCATTACCTTATAATGTTCAAAAAGAGAAAATAAGAACAAACTGTAATTGATAAGAAACTACTCAAAATAGAGCTTTAGATTCTCAACATTCCATGTACAAGGTATTATCAATTTATCTAACTTTATCGATAGACCCCGTCACTTATCACTTCCTAGACCTTAATATGGTCCTCCCAATTTGTCCCAAGCTTTCCTTGATTCTCTTGTGTGCTAGTTGTTTCTAACTTCCTGCAAACCAAGTTCCAGGATGAAAAACCTTATGTTTCACCTTTTGATTATAGTATCTTGCCACTTTATACTAATATGTAGCAACTATCGCTCTTGTTGTATCTCTAATCTCCTCAATTGTATCCAGATTAGCTGTAAGGTTAACTTGATTTACTATGATGTCAAACTTCTATGTTTGAAGATTGGGTAGATCCAATTCAATTAGCAAAACTGCTTTTGATCCACATGAAAACCTGAAAAGTGTTTCACCAGTTGGAGTCCTTTGGGTGGTCCTATACTTCTATAAAACATTCGACAATTCATTGGCCCATCTACCCTTTACCTAATCAACCTTCCTTTTCAAACTGTAGAGGATGGTCTTATTAATAGCTTCCACTTGTCCATTGGTTTGAGGATGAGTACTGAAGTGTAATTTAGATAAATGCAATATTTTTTACAAAATGCTTTGGAACTTAACGTTATCAAACTATAGTCCATTATTAGTAACTATCATAGACGGAACCCTAAACCTCGATATGATAAAATTGAAAACAAAAGCCTCACCCTTCTGTTTGGTAATTTTAACCAAAGCTTCAATCTCAACTCACTTGGTAAAATAATCTACGGCAACTATGTCGAATTGCTATTGGGTCGTAGACTTCGAAAATGGTCCAAATATATCCAATTCCTACTAAGCAAAAGGCCTAGGGCTAATGAGGCTATGCAGTTCAGTAGAAGGCATATGGCTCACTGCCTTGTGTTTTTGGCATTGCGGACATTGTCAAATAGTAGATTTTGTATATTCTTTCATAGTTAATCAATAATAACTGAGTCTTAATGCGTGGATATATAGGTCTGACCCTTTACATGGTTACTATAAACACCACTATACAACTCAGACAGTATTCGTTGAGCATCTTTCTATGGAAGGCACCAAAGATAAAGTTAGGAAATGCCGCGTTTGTACAATTAGTTATCAATCGATGTATAGTTTGTAGCTTGATATATCAACCTATGAGCTTCTTTTTTTATCATTGAGTAGAACACTGTCCTTTTGATAGTAAATAATCGAATCCATCTAAGACCTCTCCCTTAGGTAGGGAGCTAATTCATAGCTTTGTTCAATAGTTTTTAGACTCTTACTAGGGAGATACTCAATAAAGAGCTTATTATTTAGATCAGGGAGTGTCGTACTAGCTAACATTGATAGTTTGTTGGTAGTGATGTTTTTTATCCTTGGTATTTTCTTGATTGAAAAAGATTGAAACCCTTCATTGAGCGCATGTACTATCAATAAGTACTTGCTCATCACTTCTTCTTTCACTACCTAACTCCCTTTAACTTTGTTTACGACTAGCTATGAATAAAAAAAAACTTCGATTTTCTCAGCACCAACTTCCTTGGCTAGTTTAAGTCCAGCAATTAGAGCTTTATATTCAACTTCATTATTGCTAGCCGGGAACTTGAATTTTAATGCGTAGTGAATTTTCATGTTATGGGGCCCTTGTAATGAAGCTTGTACCACATCCTTCTTTGGTAGAGGAGCTATCAACATATAAATTCCATGTCAATTTCTTCACCATCTTAATGTTGTCTTCCTCTCCCAGTGAACTTCGAAATAAAATCTACTAATACTTGAGCTTTCAATACCATTTTGGGTTTATATTGTACAAAATAGGCACTTAGCTTTAAGGCATACTTCATCATCTTCCTTGAAGAGTTTGGTCATTGTGAAGTTTATCATAGAGACTTATTAGTAAGGACAATTATTTGATGTGCCTTGAAATACGGTTTTAACTTCCTTGCCAAGAGGAGTACTGCCAATACAAACTTCTCAATCTTTGTATATCAATGCTTTAGCCCTTGTAAGATGTTACTAACATAATAAGTTGGTCGATGTTCCCTACCATCTAACCTGACCAAGACAGATGAAAGAGCTCAACTGTTGATTAACAAATACAAAAACAAATTTCTTTCCAGAGTAAGTATTGAGAGTATTAAGGGTGATGCGATAAATTCTTTCAACTTGTTGGATGGTACCTCACATTCATCAATTTACCAAAATTCTTTTGGATTCTTCAATACTTTAAAAAACTCTACACATCTATCTATGCTTATTGACACAAATCTATTTAGAGTAGCTATCCACCCAGTTAACTCTTGAACTTCCTTAACTATGCTAGGAGACTTCATGTTTTGAATAACGTTAATCTTCCTTAGGTTTACTTCAATGTTGTGCCGAGTGACTATATATCCTAAAAATTTTCCTAAGGCAACATTGAAAATGCATTTCTGAGAGTTTAGTTTCATATTGTATCTCTTCAAGGTATCGATTGTTTCCTCAATATCAACAAGATGCTGACTTTCTTTCATGCTCTTCATAATCATATCGTTGACATAAACTTTCACGTTTCGATGGATTTAAGGCTTAAACATCCTAGTTATAAGCCTCTGATAGGTTGTGTCGATGTTTTTGAACCCGAATGGCATTACCGTATACCAATATGTCCCAACGTTTGTGATAAAGGACGTGTGAACTTCATCATCTTTTTCCATTTTAATTTGATTGTAGTCGGAAAATGCATCCATAAAAGAAAGTAACGCATATTTACCAGTTGAGTCAACCATCTAATCTATTCTTGGAAAGAAGAAACAATCTTTAGGGTAAGCATTATTCAAATCCATAAAGTCTATGCACATGTGCCATTTTTCGTTTGACTTTTTGACTAAAACACAATTGGTTAACCAAGTTGGATAAGGCTCTTCCCTTATGAAACTTGCCTTTAATAGCTTCTAAACTTCTTCTTTAATAATTGCCGGTTGTTCAGGGGTAAAATTTCTTTTCCTTTGTTGAATTATCTTTGTATTGGGATCAATTTGAAGCTTATGCATTATCACTTCTCTAAGGATGCCCGGCATATTCGAGGGAGACTAAGCAAATACAATGGCATTATTTTGCAAAAAGTTGATCAAACTTTGATAGATATCTGCCGGCAATGGTTTCCTATCTTTGTTGTCTTCCTAAGATCATTTCCTAATGGGATTTCCTTTGTCTCTTCCTCGACATTTTCAATGTCAACTGACTTTTGTTTTGGACCCATTTCAACTTGAAAATTTTCTTCACGCTATAGCACTCTCAAATATAAAGATCTGTTTAATTCCTAGTCTCCTTCACATACTTCGACTCCTAAGGGAGTGAGAAATTTTGCCTTAAGATGTGCAGTTGAAGAAACCATGTCGAATAAATGCTGACATGATTAGCCCATGGTTATGTTATACGAGAACCAATACTTAACAATAAGGAAATTTACCTTGTCCTCTACAACATGCTCATCATCTCCAATTTGAATTAGGAGAGATATAACTCCAGCAACTTAAATGAGTTGGTTATTAAAAGTGTATAAATCGTAATTGTAAGATTTCAGTTGTGCTTTGATCTTTGGCTTCATCTAGTCGAAGGCATGTTGAAAAATGATATTTGCCGAACTCCCAATGTCATGGTAATCCTTACACTGATTATGAGTGCATCATTGTAAGGCCTTTGAATGCCTTCGAAATCCTCCTCTATGAAAGAAATGGAATTGTCGACTTTGACTTTCTTACCTTGTACATTATAAACATAATGTATAGTGTTAGTTAAGATTGAAGAGCTTAATCGGCTTAAGGTAGATGGTTCGTCGACAATAATATTTATTATACCATTTAGTGCTTTGTTCCTACTTCCATCTCTCGCATTTCTTTCTACTTGGGAAGGCTGCGTTACATTCTCTTGATCATTATATCCTCTCTGAGTTGGCCATTTAATATTCTTGACATCATAGGTAAAGAACTTGCTCAGCTATCCTCGTTGGATTGCAACCTCGATTGTGTTTTTGAGTTGAATACCCTCATCGATAATGTGACCTTTGTTGTGATGAAAATATCAATATTTATTAGAATTTCAGCATGATGGATTTCCTTTCATTCTTTCTAACCACTTCAATATTCCTCTCTAGTTACATACTTCCATCAAAACGTCTGTAATTGGATGATTAAGTATTGTATGAATAAAATAAGTCAGGATGCATAGCCTCTTTCTCTCGCTATTATTTCCTTCAGAACACTGATCATTACATGCATTAAGTCGATCTTTCGCATTTATCACTCTTTCAGTTACCTCAACTCTGGTCGGCCTCACGTTAGGCTTTAATATTGTCTTCTTAGTGAATGTGAGATATGGTCTTCACCTTAAACTTGGCGAAAGTTTTCAATTGTTTTTGGCCAGACTTAAAAAAGTCCCCATGAGGTTTAACTTCATCAATAACCATGTTGAGAGTAACGCTTATGTCTAATTACGGAATCCGGACCATCTCAGCTATAAACCAAGCCAAATAGTCTCTAATAGACTCGTTTGATCTTTGTTTTTATAGTGTTAAGAACAGAAGAATCCTTAGTTAGAAGCTTACGTGCAAGGAAGTTCTACAAGAACACTTCTACTAAAACTTAAAAGCATGAAATTGTGTTTGGCTTCAAATGTTTAAACCAAGTACTTGCCGTGTTCCTTAAGGTTGAGGGGAAAGCTTGATAAGTCACAACATCACTTAGGTTGTGAAGCTTAGTTATAGTACGATAATACTCAAGATGATCTTCTAGGTCCTTTGTTCCATCATAGATCTCAAACCGTGGTAACTTGACATGTTGTAGTATTACTTCTTCTAAAATCTCGAGAACAAAAAGGTTTCTCTCTATTTGAAATTGTTTACTTGTCAAAGCAGGGGTGTTGATATGTGATGGTCCTGTATGTTACCCTTGCTATGGTTTTTTTCCTTTATCATCGTTTTTAAGAGTAAGGGGCAAAGGTCTAAGTGTAACTTTCACGTGCTTCTTAGGTAATTCAGGAAAATAAACTGAATCATCAAAATTCTCAATGTTATTGTCACCGTATCCATAGCTTATTATTTGTTTAAACATTCTTATGGAGAAGATTAAGGAGCTTGTTGTGTTTCTTATTGAGCTCTTAATTTTCTTTGGCTAAATCAATGTAAAGTTGCTTTAATTTCGCCAAATGTTGTTCTTCAATGTACCAGCTCCCCCCTAAATGGATTTAGCGAAGAACCAGTACCTATACTTTTTGTCATCCTTGTTTTAAACATGTAGGTAAGTTATGAAAAAATAGATGACACCAAATGTTGTTGAGTGATTTTGGTGTAGAGCTTTGATCATGGAAAAGCATAAATAAAAGACTAATTGGTATCGAGGCTAGTCCGAAGTAGCAAATACAATGCTTAAGTAAATGGATGTTTAGGAGAAAAAGTAAGAAAATAAGTAAGTTAAGTATTATTGAGCATAAGAGAGTTCTTATAATGCTTTCTTTCCCGTATTTATAGGTGAATATCAAGTGTTTATAATAGCAAATAATCATTGGTTATAGACTATGTAAGCTCCATAGTTTCACGTAGTTATTGACATATACGAAAATAGGCTGATCGAGACTATATTTCACGTATGAATCCTAGGAGTTAAATGATGGCACGCCATGAGTCCGAAATATAAAAATATAATAAAATAATATTATTATAACTAAAAATAAATAATTTTACTAAATCATATGATATTGTAATTTATCCACCTCAAACGTATAAATTAGGTAATTGAACTTAATCAAACTTTAAAGATAAGATATTTGAACACTAAAATTATAAAGTGACAAAAATAACATATAAAAATAGCATGTGTACTTTGGGTGTAATTATTATATATAATTATATACCAAAAAATGCTTAAAATAGTCAAAAATGCATATAATTACTTAAAAATTTGCAAGAAAAATAATAAAAATTTATAAAAAATTTTGTAAACCATCAGCATTACAATGTATTAAGTATGGAATCATCAAGGATAGCTATTGATCAAATAATCTATCCTAATGATACCTAACATGCTCGGAAAACTTAGGCATATAAGTGGAGAAGAGAGAGAAAATCTCATTTTTGTATAATTCAATTTAGGAAAAATCAAGAAACTTCTCTAGAACATCAATAAGTTTTTTAGGAATCTAGGAACAATTTGAAAAAGTAAAAAACATTGAAGAATAAATTTGGAAAATTCAAGAATAAAAAATATGCAAACCAAGCTATTTTAAGAGACACGGATCTAGAGAGGTACTGGAAGTGATCTACCACCACCACCACCTAGTAGTGGTGGTAGCATTAAGTGGTGCCAACGAAGAGGGTGTGGAAGATGGTAGCTAGATAGTGGCATTTTTTATGAGCTTCAATTTTCACTCGATTTTCTCGTATTTTTTAAAAATATTAATTAAGTCTGAAAATTTTGAAAAAAAAAATTATTCTAGAATATATTTGTATCTAATATTTGAAAAAAATAATAGTCAGCAAAAAATTTTAATGGATATTTGATCTCGTTAACAAATTCAACAAAATCAAACAATTTTCGAAGCCGTTTAAAATAACCTTATTGTTGTTATCTTGAAACTAAAATGTTTTTTGAACTTGTCTATATTGCATGTATGAATCCTCTGAAGAGATTTCAACCAAAAATATTTCTCATGATTTTTTAGCCTCTAAAATTTTGTAAGAATGCTATTTTCGGACTTTTTGCGTAACTAAATCCAAAGAAACCTATTTGTACCAGTTTTGAAGCTTATTAATGTTACATGTGTATTGGGGAAAGTGATTTAGAATTGATTGGATGGAATGAAATTTGAGTTATATATAAATCATTAATTGGAGACTGCATACGTTAAGGTGACCTAATATCTAGATCAAAAAGTTGGATAGTAAGAGATACTTAACTATACCCCCATCATAGACTGGTTTAGGAAGTATTTAGTAAGGAAAATGTAGTCAAAATGGCTTTGGAACTTCATTTGAGGATTGGTTGGTGTGAAAAGTTTAGTGGAAGTGACTTTAAAGTCTTGTTCAAAGAGTAAATTAGAGTAAGGGTATAACTAGGATAATCTTAGAGACTTGATTAGAAGGTTTTGAGATAAAAACTTAGTACTAAGTGAGCTTTTAGAACCTTGCTTAGAGATTTTAGTAGAAAGTTAGAGCTGAATATAAAGATTACACCACTCGCTAGAGATAACTCATAACCACACTTAAATTATTAAAATGAACTTATTTAACTTTATATTTAGTAAAACTAAAATGATTATATTGATTGTTTAGGCAACAATTGAAGTGGATAAGATCAACCATCAACATCATCAAATGTGACATGTCCAGGTAAATGGGGTTAGTGTTTCATTGCGAAGTATTATTTAAGGATACTTGAAGACCTTAGTATATGCCTTGTTTGCAATTGTAAGTTAGTTGTTTGTGTATATGTAACGTATGTACTTAAATATGGTTGTTGTCTTTTGAGTGCTAAACTTATGTATTAATTGTTTCATGATATAACTTGCTTTAGTCTGCTTAAATTTCTTGATCACCCTAAAAATAATCTAACACAAACTTGACTTAATTACTAACCAGACTTACATCACAATTCACTAGGAGAAATGCTTATGATTCTCGAGCCAAATACGGATCTTTCGATGAGGATAGTAGAAATAGTCTTTTTCTCTACCTTTAGTTGAACTACGTGATAAGAGAGGAGCTCATAGCAAAGTTGGAGATTGTGGTTCGAAGTGAAGTCTCGAGCGGAGCGTATTTCTCTATTATACAAGCCTCGATTTGGTTCCAATTCATAATGTGCATGGTGTTAATCTCCTCAAAACCCAGATTAGAAGGGGCACAATTTCTCTAATCTCACGACAAATCAGTCAGCATCATACGATGACATTTGCTTAAAATGCATTGCATCTTATTAACCTTGCTTAAAAACCTTGATCGCTTGATATTCGATATGTGTTATTGTCTCCGTCCCACTTATTGAGTAAGTTATCATTCATTCCCTTATATGCGTTTTTTAGGTTCGCCAGTAGATATAACAATAGTACTTTAAGTTCCAAACGTGTAGAGAATGGGGTCGAGGAGTAAGATTCAAGACCAATTGGTTATATTCCTAATTTGTTGATTGACTTTACTAATCCCTATGAAAACTAATAGGGTCACTTTAAGTAACCCTTTAGTTTTCAATTATTGTTACCAGCAGTACGTTCTATAATTCTGTAGACTTTTATGAATCCTTTTTATGTCATTTTTTTGAAGTTATCTATAAAACTTGTTTTCTTTTCAAGCTTTTATACCTTAAAAACTCTTTCAATAGTTATTTTAGAAAGTTGCATCATAAGTTGATACCAAACAGGTATTGAATTAGATAACTCAAAATTATGGAGTGGTAAAGGCCTAGTGTAAACTATACTTCTGTTAATGGCTAAAGTGGCTAACTTCTAGCTTATAGCTTAGGTAAGTTTACATGGCGAGGTTGTTATGATTACCTAATTTGGGGCATGACAGACTACGTGGCAATCCTATAATTAGGCACATGCCTAAAAGATAGGAGTAGTTGGCAATTGTGTAATGAGATTACACTAAATTATAACTGTTCATGTCACTTTTCTAAGTTCAAACCAATTACATAAGTAGGCCAGGCTTTTAGGCTTCTAAGATGGACTGAGCCCTTACATCAATCAGTTTCTTGGTAATCGATTTGTCGAGTAACATGTTAGGGCGAAATCTAGCTATCAAAATAAAATCCATGATATTCCTTTGAAAGTAAATGTGATTGCCCTAAGTTTTACTTAATCTCATAGATTCTCTACAAGATGAAATAGTTATGAGAAAGCAGATGACTCAAACAATATTGAATTGTAATTTGAATGGGCTTAAATTTTTTAGATTGAGCTCAGCATGTTAAGCTCATTTAAACTCTGTAGAGAGTTAATATATTAATATATTAGGCTAAACCTACTATTTATTTAGCTTGACTTTTTGGGCTAGGTGACAAAGCTCAAGGAGTTTAGTTTATATTTGAGATAATTTAAGGAGATTTCGCTTAATAAGCTCGGAATAGGGATTGTTAAACCAGTCCGTCTGCCTGCAACCTTTCCTAGGGAAGCTCATGCACCATAAGAAAGGCTATTGGCCTTGGGAATTTGCAAACTCATTCTAGATAATTATGGAATGAGTAAAACTCCATCTTGTCTATTAATCGCCAATACGATCCAACGGATATCATCAAGCCTAATAACCTATAAATAGTTAATTATTCCTCCTCATTTGACATAACTCTAAAGATCACAGAAATAGTGTTCCATTGTAAAAACTTTGTTCTTTAAGATAAAATAATATTCAGGTAAAGAACAGTCTTAGTTGCTAAAAAATTGCATGGTTGATGCCCTAGGTCCCCTAGGCTCCCTTCTCTATCACTTGTGCATTCGGGACTCTAGAATTGCTTGTTTCTCTTCTTAACCATTCTCCCTCCAATCATTTTATTGAGTGTCATCTCTACATCATTACTCCGATGTTACGTGTAATACAATATTCGCATAACTTGCACATGGCCGTGCTAGTCAGAACCCTTCGTTTACATTTTAGCGACTCTACTAGGGACTGAGTGTGATGTTAGAGCAATGGTGTTGCCTAGGAAGATGCTAATGTCGAACAAGTAGAGCAAGATCTACCTTCACCACTTCAAGACACTAATCTAGATAATTTAGTCTTTGACCCTCCTTAAGATACTATAGAGGTGACACAAGCTGTGTAAGAGGTAACAAGAGCATTAAATCAATCCATGGCTATGTTCACTCCTTTTATCACGAGGTTGGCTATCATACCTTAAACCAGAGAGTCATAACAACTTCGTGTGTAAACCGACCTATGCTAGAAGTCAACCGCCTTAGCTGCTAACATAGATATATTCTACACAAGGTGTTTATCATTCCGTTACTAGGAAGCACCCCATTTTGTACTTGGTATGAATCAACATGTGGTGTAACCTTTAAAAATAGATTTTGAAAATAATTTTTACAACTTAAATTTTGATTAAAAATCAAGTTAAAAGTTATATGAAAGATGAAACCTTATAATTAAACAAAATTTAAAAAAAAAAACATATTGTTATGGAAAGATATAGTGTTTACTAAAATTTCACTAAAATCCATAGGCTTGTAGAGTATGGAATAAATTTCATTGGTTGAAAACTAAGGGTCAATTGAAGAGACCCTGTTAGTTTTCTTAGAAGTTAGTACAATCAATAAACTAAATAGAAATCTAGTTAGGAAATCTTAAATCTCACTCTTCGACCTTGTTCTTTAGCCTGTTAGTGAGTCTACTGGGGAGATTTACAAAACAACTATAGGGGAATGAGTAATAACTTGCTTAGTAAGTGGGATGGAGATAATAGCACATATTTGACACTAAGCAACCAGAGTTATTAAGTAAGTTTAGTTAGATGCAATACATGATCAAGCAAATATCATCACACAATGTTGACCGATCATCCTGAGATTAGAGAAATTGTGCTCGCTCTAATTTGGGTTTCGAGAAGTTTAACGCAGCACACTTGCAAATTTGGTTACCAAATCGGGGCTTGTGCAATGTAGAACACGCTCCTCTCGAGACTACCTTCGAATTATTGACCTTAACTTGGTTGTGACCTCTTCTCCTATCAGTTAGTTTGACTTAGGGTAGAGAGGGGACCATTTTTGCTATCCTCTACAAAGGTGTCCGTATTTAGCCTACACTTCTTAGTCGTTTATCCTAATGGGTTGTGATGCAAGTCGGGTTAGTGGTTATGTCGAGTTTGTGTTAGATTACTTTTAGGGTAATCAAGCAAATTTAAATAGTTCAAAGCATGTAATACCATGAAGTAATCAATACATTAATCCAGTACTCAAGTAGCACCATAATATTCAAGCACATATGCTGCATGTACACAAACAACTAACCTATAACCACAAACAAGATATAAATTAAGGTCTCCAAGTATTCTTAAATAATACTTCAAAGTGCGACAAAACACTGATCCCACTTACTTGGATACTGGTGCTCATTTTCCTCATCCATCGTTCTCGTCTCATCTTTCTTTATTATCCCTATAATTTAACATGATATCTTTAGTTTATATCTAATATATAACATATGTGTTCATTGTAGACATTTAAGTACATTTCCAATTGTATTAGGTAAGTTTTTCTAAGGTGTTTATTAAATATTAGTTAAATAGGATACTTTCTGACAAAGGTTTTAACTTTATACAAATTGCTGCTAATAATTTTTAATCCAGGTTCTGACTTCAATAAATTCTTAAAATGTATAATAAAGCGACTTTCTAATATTTTCTCCAACTCCCAATAATCCAATATTCAGTACCAATTGTCTTCAAACTTCTAATTGTTCTTATACTTTGTATCTTCCATTAAACTACTTTCTGACTAAGGTTCTAACTTAGGTTTTGACCTAATATTATAGGATGAGCGATTGTCTAAGTGGCTTTTGACTCATGTTCCGACTCTAATAATGGTATAGAATTCATAGACAAATTACTAGTTGATCTATTGTCAAACTTTAAGTGTGGTCAAGGATATATAATACCAAACAACATTCTGATGAAGTTTCTAACCCTCAATCAAAAGTTAGATTCTTATTTAGGAAGTTCTTAACTTATAGCTTGTCTCAATAAATAGGGTAAAGTCCGAATATAAGCTGCCTTCTGGTACAAATTTAATTTTCCTAATGTACTTAATATATTCACACCAGATTACATTCTGACTTACTTCTCGACACACTTTCTAACCCTATTGCTACTAATGTATCCAACTACCTCACATATGCTCTACTTGCCCTGCATTTCTAGAAGTGTAAGCCTTGCATAAGTTGTAAGTATCAACTAATACTTTAATCATCCACTTCCTTTCACCATCATACCATCCATTAGTTTACAAGTATACTAAATACTTGAAAAATCTAACATTAAATCAATAAATACCTACTTTTACTTATAAATTATCTTTCCCAAATTTATATTAAACCACTTTTAACTACTGTTTGTGAAGAAATTTAGGGTATTACCATAGTTTTAGAAAATTTTACCAATTTCTTTTAACAAGATACCCTGTCCAGTGCATTGTTTACATAAAAATGGAATTTTCTCAAAAATTTGACAACTTAATTTTAGAAATCTAACTACTCAACATCAAAATATAACATCTTGGGAGTATGTCAATAAAATTTCAAGTTGAAACTACGTGAATTAGTTTTTCAAAAACCCAATCGAAAATTGTTGTACGGGACGTTTTCCTAAGGATCACATATCTATACTCAAAAATTTTAAAATCTAATTCAAGATTTGAATTCCTCATGCAAAAATACAAAGTGAAACTAAATTTCAAAATTTTTGGAGTTCATTTGCTATTTTTCCCAATTTTTGTTAAAATCGAGTAAACTAAGCACTTTATCGTGAATCCGAAGCTTTGACCATTGTATGGAGGGGAGGGTATGTCGGCCAGAACCACCACTAGCTACTTCTTCAGGTTATCACCTTGTTTCACTTCCAATTGTTGTGTATACCTGTGAACCCTTCATTTCCTCTAATTTCTCACTATTTCTAAAATATTTCCTAAAATTCATTCCTTCTTCATTCTTTTCCTTACCATTTTTTTTTCTAGAATTCCAATTAATCAAACCCTTGAGTGAAGACCAGATCATCATTTTTATAGGTAGTATAGAAGGTTTTCCAATTTTATTTCATGCCAATACTTGTCAATTAACTTAATTAAGTGTCATGTTAATGTTTCTTGTATCCATAGCTTCTCCAATAGTGCTTTCCAAGTTGCCACGACTTCAACAGATGTTTTGAGAATTTTTTTTTTTATAATTACCTATATTTTTCTTTATTTATTCAGTAATATTCTAGCATTTTTGAATATTTTCAACAATTACGAGTATATATATCTATATAATAATTATACCGGATGTGTATACATGTCTTTTATATATTATTTTATGTAAAATATTAATTATATTACTCTAAAAATTTCTTTCTAAGTATTTGTTATTTTTTGAGACCCAATTCACGCATTATCGATAATAGTAATATAGTAAATTTATATGATTTTGGCTATATATTTAATATTCTATTATATTTTTAAATTCCAATCCTATGATAATTCCTCGACTAATTTTATGTTGCCCTTCATAAGCTTTCAACTTAATCGGGTTACTTTCTTAAATGCTTTAAATTGGCTACTTGATATGAATCAACCTTTTAAACTAATCACATCCAGTTGAGTTAGGGGACTCTAAAGACTCACTCGAAGAATATTAGCTCTAGGCCTAGTCGATACAAGGAATCCTTTCCCAAGTTAATCTCTTGCCAACCTAACTATTAGATCCTTACATGCATCAGATTCGTCCCTATTCAACAGCAACGCTTTATCCTAAGAGATAGCTTAAGAGTAGTTGAGGTGAGGTCCTAATCCGACCACAAGCATCTGACCCTAAATCAAGCTGACTTCTCTTTAGAAGAACTAATTGGTCCTCGACCTGGTCTACATTAGGTTGGCCCTTGACTACAAGCGTTATTCTGTTTCTGCCTACCCTGTACCAAGTTTCTCCCGTCCAAACGCCAAGTAACACGTGTGTTTTGACATAATATTCTAGAATGGTTCTTTATTTTTCACAGTTGAATATTCTTTGTCTCTTTTACCATTTTTAGTATGACTTATGTAACCTAGTTGTAAAATACCTTTTGTCTTTTCATACACGTAAGTAACCCTAGTGGATGGGTATATAAACCCCCACTTTCTTGAATGCGAACAATCATATCATCAATATCAGATTAATTAAGTATCCTTTGAGCAACTCTTATTTATTTCCTTTAGCAAGGAGTAGTGGCGAGTAACCCTTCAGTTTGAACCAGTGTGTCATATTTAGAGGATTGTAGGCCGAGTAAAATCGAGTAGTACGTCATATCTATTTGGAAGCTACCCGAATTTTGCTAGCTTTTCTTCTATTTCTTTTCATTCTGTTTTGTTGTAGTGCTTCTTTGTGTGTCTGACCCTGGAGAAGCATCAAGTTTGCTGGTATTAGAGCACAGTTTCAAGAGGGAGTATGTGAAGTTACATTCGAGTTTTAGTTCGCTTTACTATTAGTGGTTGCTGTGTTAATTTCTTAGCTACTGTAGTGTGTTTGTGTGATAAAGGTTTTATTGTTATTCTATTCTTACTTTATTTTTCATTACAAAAACAGAACAAGTTTGTTTCTATTTTGTTTGAGTGACTTTTGGGTAGTGAGATTGTTCATAAGTTGTTAATTTGTACAAGAAGTATTGTACTATGTCAGATTCGAGTGTTTAGAGTGTTGTTGGGGACCAGAGTAGTGGTGTTCAACTTGGTTGTGGTCATAATAATAGTAATACCCCAGGGTTCGTTGATGACAAACTTGATTGACTCACAAACCTTGTTGAGAATCTAGTTACAGCAATGCAAGTTAATAAGCAACAATCCTAGGGAATGCCACTGTAAGTTCTACCTTAGGTTATGGCTAAGGTGGTTAAGCCCATTGCTCAGTTTGACCCTCTCGAGCTAGAGGAGCTATTAGACGAAGACTAGAGTTAGAAGATATTAGGGAAGATGATGAGGAGTTGGATGTTGAAAGTGTTTGGGGAGGAAGAAGAAGATGATGACTATTATGAGCATAGGAATGAGGACGCTAAGCTCCTTAAAGACTAGATAATGTTAAGATTCAAATCCCGCCCTTCAGTGGAAGTAGAGATGCTGATGAATACTTCGAATAGGAAGGGAAGGTTGAGAAAGTGTTTGAATGTTATGGGTATGTGGATGCTGTCAAAGTCTGACTTGCTGTACTGGAGTTTACAAGGTACGCCACCATGTGGTGAAAGAATTTAAATGTAGCCAGAGTAAGAGATGGAAGATAAGGTGTTAGAACTTGGGATGAGATGAAAAAGTTATTAAGAGGTAGATTTGTACCGAAGACTTACTTACAAGATATGTTTACAAAGTTGTAGGAGCTTGGCCAAGGAAGCTGATTTGTTGATGACTATGTAAGAGAGTTCCAAATGTTAATGATTTGTGTTGACATGGAAGAGCTAGAGGCCCGCACAGTGTCGAGATTCATTTCTGAGCTCAAGTAT
This sequence comes from Lumnitzera racemosa, assembly GCA_024138005.1. Classification (NCBI taxonomy): domain Eukaryota; kingdom Viridiplantae; phylum Streptophyta; class Magnoliopsida; order Myrtales; family Combretaceae; genus Lumnitzera; species Lumnitzera racemosa. Next base: position 78,434,915 of record JAMXBC010000010.1, read on the forward strand.
GAGATTCTTAACTTTGTAGAAGTGTAGAGGTTTTATACCTTAGAAGAGGCAATCAAAGTAGTGTAAAAGGTCGAAAAGCAAAGGAGAAATGTCCTAAGTCAATCTAGGCCGACATTCTCGTGAGCCCTAGTACCATGTCGACCTGTTTAAGCCGAGTCAAAGAAAGGAGTGACAAACTTGATGACAGTCGGGTAAGCTAGCCAGGCTGAGCTAGTTAACTAGGTTGATCTAAGGTTAGGATGACTCCGAAAACATACGAAAAAAGGCAAACTTCGAACAAAAGACTAGCAAGTTAAAATGCTTTAAGTGCTTAAGCTTTGGACATATGACTGCTGAGTGTCCAAATCGATACGTCATGGTACTCTAAGGAGATGTAGTTGATAGTATTGATAAGAGTGAACTTGAGAAGGAAAGGGATGTAGGAAAACCTAAAGTTGAAGAGGAAGAGGAGACTTATGTCTATGTTGACCAAGAAGAAGTGATGACCCTAGTTTTGGGGTAAATATTGAGCTCTTTACCTAGCTCAGAGGAAGGTTAGAGGGAAAATTTGTTCCACACCAAATGTACCATCAAAGGACAATTGTACACCATTATAATGGATGGAAGAAGTTGTACTAATGTAGTTGCATAATCCTTTGTGCAGAGGTTGGGTCTGCCGACCTCTAAGCATCCCCGACCTTACAAGCTGCATTAGCTTCATGATAACGGTGCCTTGTACGTGACTGAGCAAATGACCATGCCGTTTAGTGTTAGGAATGTGTACAGGGATGAAGTAGTTTGTGATGTTGTCCTTATGGGAGCTTCACATCTACTGCTTGGATGACTTTAGTTATTTGACCGACATGTTACTCACGACGGGTATAAGAATACTTATGCCTTTGTCAAGGATGGAAGGAAAATTGTGTTGCAACTCTTGACTTTGTCTTAAGTAAACAAAACCCACAAGCAGCTTACTTAAGATAATAAGAAAAAAGACCATGAGTCGAAGAGAGCGCTAATCTATTAAGAAGGTTAACAAGCCCGTGTTTTTGTTGGTTAGGAGGTTATTGGAGATGAGGGAATTACAGGACATCCCAGAAGAAATTTGAAGCTTGTTAGATGAGTTTTCTGACCTATTCCTAGAAGAACTGCTTAAAAGAGTGCCACCAGTCCAAGGCATTGAGCACTATATTAATTTATAGCCAGGCATCGCCTTACTGAACTGACTCGCATATAGGATGAACCCTAAGTAAGTTGTCGAGTTAAAGAGATAGGTGGACGAGCTCATAGAGTAAGGATATGTGAAGGAGAGCATGAGCCTTTGTGCTGTACCAGCTCTGCTCGTTTGAAAGAAAGATGGTTCATGGCATATGTGCATCGATAGTGAAGCAATCAATTGAATTACTGTCAAGTACAGATATCCGATACCGAGGCTCGATAATATGCTGGATGAGCTCTAAAGCACTAAGATATTTTCAAAGATTGATCTGCGAAGTGACTACCATCAAATTCGTATGAGACTAGGGGATGAGTGGAAGACTACCTTCAAAATTAGGTATGAACTTTATGAATGGTTGGTTATGTCATTTGGACTTACTAATGTGCTGAGCACATTCATGAGGTAAAGGAACCATGTGATGCTCCTTTTGATTAGAAGATGTGTGGTCATATATTTTGATAACATACCGGTGTACAGTATTGACCTAAATGACCATGTTCAACATCTTTATGAAGTATTTCACATTTTATGAGCTGAGAAGTTGTATGGGAATGCGAAGAAATATATGTTTAGCCAAAAAGAGGTGATTTTCCTAGGGTTTGTAGTGTCAGGGAAAAGGATTTGAGTAGATGAGGAAAAGATCCAAGTTATTTTGGAATGGCAAATGTTGAAGAATGTCACTAAGGTTTGAAGTTTCCATATCCTAGCTTCTTTTGATAGGTGATTTATTAAGTACTTTAGTACAATAGCCGCCCTCTTGACCAAATTGACAAAAAAGAGTGAAGGATTTAGGCGGAACAATCGAGCTGAAAAAAGTTTAAAGAGATTAAGGAAAAACTTACTTTGGCATATATCTTATCACTACCAGATTTTAACAAGCCCTTTGAATTAGAATGTGATGCATCAAGAGTTAGAATTGGTGTTGTCCTGATGCAGGAGTGATGACTCGTCACCTACCACAGTGAGAAACTTAGCAGTCCTACCTTAAACTATTTTATGTACGATAAAGAGTTATACTCTCTTTACCGAGCCCTTACTATTTAGCAACATTACTTACTGGCATGAGAGTTTGTTATTTATACAGACCATAAGTCTCTAAAGCATCTTGGGAGCCAGAAAAAACTTTTAAAGAGGCAAGCCAAGTGGTTAGAGTTCTGATATGAGGTAAGTACACCTATCAGTTTTAATATAGTGGATGTGAGTCCGAGTCGATCCCTCAGAGACTTCGAGTACTAATATTGACCTTAGCTTTATTATTTAACCGAAAAATTATGAAAGTTTGAATTAATTAAAAAATACTAAAATTAATAAACTACTTTAATTAAAAGACTTACTTAAGCAATTGGAAAAACGATAAAATCAAGAACGACTTCAAGAAAGTAATAACGTATTTAGGAATTATTTCCCCTAGAGTTAATCATGTGATCACTTAAAATATATTCAATTCGGTTTCTATTATTCTTTACCGGAGGGATTCACAACTAAAGTTAATACCTTTCTCAAGCATATTAACCCTAATCCTAAATTATTTACCGGAATCTCTTCACTTAGTAATATAATTTAGAATTGCATTAATGTATAATGAATTCTCATACAATTAATTAACTTTCCAGAAGAAACATGTATCTTATCTCTAAGCATACATGTAATCCTCTTCAATTATGTAAAGATCTAATTATACATGCAATTTTTCAATCAACATGCATAATATCATATATTGATATCCTAGAAATATCAATCAATAATTAACGACATAATTGAATCAAGTAAAGATAGAAACTTCATTGAGAATTCTAAATCAATCCAAGAATCACATGAAACCTTAGGTTCCATAATCCTAAATACTCGAATTCTAAGCTATCATAATGAATCTAAGAATGAGTTTCATCAATAATATAAAATAAAACATGGAAACTCCTTTAATTGATGAACAATCTCTCTAATCTTGAAGTTGATGTTATTTCCTTCTTTCTTGATGTTGTTTCCCTCTTTCTTGATGTTGTTCCGCCTCTTTCTTGATGTTGTTCCGCCTCTTTCTTGATGTTCTCCTTAAGTCTCTTTCTCTTCTCTTGTGTCTCTCCGTTTCTGTAATGTCACTCATGTCTTTTGAAACCCTAAGATATCCTTTTATATGTGTATTACAAAGATTCTGTTTTCGTCACCAGACACGGCCTGGGACATGGCCGTGTCCCCAGGCCGTGTAACTTTCTACACTAAGGTAAAATTTTCTGTACAACTTTAAAATTTCATAACTTCTTCATTTGAACTCCGATTTGAGTGAAATTTGATTCCTTTTCTTCGTTTTCGATCATAGAATGTGTTCAAACCTTGAAATCAAAATTTTACTCAATTAAATATCAATTTCTTTAAAGAAAATAAAAAATATGAGGAAAATACTATAAAATCACCATATGAAATATGTTTAAAATCAGAGTTATCAAGTTCATGAAGGGATTTTCGTACATTATCTGGCACAAGAAGGAAAGTGCAAATGTGTTTGTCGATGCCCTGTCACGACGGCAAACCTTGTTGACCACTTTGCAAACGAAATTATTGGGATTCTCACTCATCACTGAGTAGTATGCTAATGATCCTTACTTTGGTCTCGTTATTGAATAGTATCGAAAATGAATAGTTGTTGGAGGATATTATCTTAAGGACTGCTATTTGTTCAAGGACCATAAGCTATGTATTCTAAATTGCTCTATGCGTAAGCTATTGGTTAGAGAAGCTCATAGCAGAGGATTATCTGGTCATTTCGGGGAGACTAAGATAGCAAATCTATTAAAAGAGAACTTTTATTAGCCTAGTTTAGCTAAGGATGTTCATAAGATAGTTGGTTGTTGTGAGATGTGTAAGTGAGATAAGGGGAAAAGAGAACCCCATAGAGAGTATTTATCACTGCCAACACCAACCTGGGTCGACCTTAGCATGGACTTTGTCTTAGGGTTGCCCCAAACATCTAGAGGGAAAGATTCTATCTTTGTTATAGTGAACTCTTTCAACAAGATGGTGCAATTCATTTCGTACCATCGAACTAATGATGCTTTATATATTGCTAATTTGTTTTTACAGGAGGTTGTCTGACTACATAGAGTACCGAAGACTATTGTCTCAGATCGGGACATGAAATTTTTAAGTTATTTTTGGAAGACTCTTTAGAGAAGACTTAGAACTAAACTTTTATTCAGGTCTAATAGCCACCTTCAAACTAATAGCCAAACTGAAGTGGTAAATAGGATGCTAGGTAATCTGCTTAGAGCTGTCGTGGAAAAGAACTTGAGGGATTGGGATTTGTGCTTACCAGTTGTAAAATTCACATATAACTGAACTGTCTACAGCACTACTACGAGGACCCTATTCGAGGTCATCTATGGCCTTAATTCGAAAATTCCCCTAAACATGATTAGCACCCCAGCAACTACTGAAAAGAGTTAATCCGGAGTCAATTGAGCTCAAGAATTGCATAAGCTACACTAGTTTGTAACTAGGAAGATCGCCAAGTTTAATCAGAAACAGCAAGAAATTGGTAACCGAGGCTACCAAACTATTTCTTTCTACCCAGGAGACTTAGTATGGATATATCTCAGTAGAGAACAATTCCTACACTTGAGACAGAATAAGTTATCTCTTCGTGCTGAGGGTCTGTTCAAAGTCCTGAAGAAAATCAACCATAATGCTTACCAAATCAAGTTGCCTAATGACTATAGAGTTTCTTCCACGTTCAATGTGTTTGATTTGATCCCTTACCAACTAATAGAAGAAGACTTAGCAAGTGCCCCGAAGAAAGAGTAGAGACCATTCCAGATTTGAGGACAAATGTTTCTAATCCCCAAGTAAATGATAGGAATTAACCTCATGGATCGATCACGTGCAGCCAGCTAGAGGACTTCAAGGTCTCACTCGGAGGATACTAGCTCTAGGTCATATCTGAGACAGGAAATCCTTTCCCAAGCTAATCTCCTGCCGGCTTGACTATTAGATCCTTACATCCATCAGATCCACCCCTGTTCAGCAGCAACGCTTTATCCCAAGAGACAGCCTAAGAGTATTCGAGGTGAGCTCCCAATTCAACTACAAGCATTTGACCCTGAATCAAGCTAACTTCTCTTTAGAAGAACTAATTAGTCCCTAACCATAAGCGTTACTCTATTTTCGCCTACCTTGTATTATATTTCTCCCATCCAGATGCCAAGCAACACGTATCTTTTGACACAGTATTCTAGAATGATTTTTTCTTTTTCACAACTGAATATTCTTTGTCTCTTTTACCCTTTTTAGTATGACTTATGTAACCTAGTTGTAGAATTCCCTTTTGGCTTTTCATACATGTAAGTAACCCTAGTGGACGGGTATATAAACCCTCACTTTCTTGCATACGAACAATCATATCATCAATATCAGATTAATCAAGTATCCTTTGAGCAATCTTAGTATTCTTATTACCCTTCAACTCTTATCTATTCCCTTTAGCAAAGAGTAATGGCAAGTGGCCCTTTAGTTTGAACCAATGTGTCATATTTAAAGGATTTTAGGTCGAGTAAGATCAAGTGGTGCTTATATCCATTCGTTAACTACCCGGATTTTGTTAGCTTTTCTTTTGTTTCTTTTCGATCCATTTTGTTATAGTGCTTCTTCATGTATCCAACCTTAGAGACGCATCACTATCAAACCTAGTCATGCTAATACGAGTCTCACGTTGGCTGTCTTTACTACTATGCAACATGGAGTAGCTCTGCCAAACTTTATTGTTGCTGTACAAATAGGCACTCCCCCTCTACTCAAACATCTAACTCTCCCGTTACTACTTGGGGTTTACCCTACGGAAGGCATGAGTAAACTCTCTCACCACAGCCTATAGCTGGGCAAAATTTGGTATTTAAAGTAGAGAATGCGAGAGTCTAGATTGGTGGCTCTTCATCCTCTCGAGTTCCCATTTACACTATTGTTGGTGGATTTATAAGCTACCTAACCCCAAATCTTATGTCCACAATATTAGTGCCAGCATCAATAGTACTTCCTCCTATATCTACAATATTTGCCCTAAGGACTTCCTTTATAACAAAGGAAGACTTAGATCAATATATGAAGGAAATTCAGGCCAAGTCATCTACAAGAGTGCTAGAATTAAAGCTTCCTTATCATTCACAAATTGTTACGAAACCCTACCTTAAGGATTATATAAGTCTTAAGTTTATGTTGTTCAATGGCAAAAAGGGCAGTGCTAAAGAACATTTGTTGAAATTCATCGAAACCTTGGAGCTATACAGGCTCGAAAATAACTTGAAACCGAAAGAGTTCTCTAAGTTATTGATTGAGAAGGCATACACCTAGTATGTCAACCTCCCCTTAAGGTTAGTCAATTCACAGGGGACTATGTGCAAGCTAGGTTTAGGAAAAATTTTCTCTATGCAAGAAAGAGTTACAATCACTGAGAAGAATAATCCCAAGTTCTATAGATTCCATAGGACTGTAGGCCACCTTATTAAAGAATGTTAAACCCTAAAGAAGATATTTAATGATAAGGTCCATAATGGGGAACTCGTAATTGAAAATAATGAAGTGCTTAACAATATATTACCTGTACATGATGACTAACGGAATGCTGCTAATCATGATCTAAGGAGAGAAGATGAAGACATCCTACATATTGAGACATAAAAAGGAAAGGAGACAATGGTAGAAACTAACTAGGATGAACACTTTCCAGAGGCAGTTTCCTTAATGAAGACTTTTAATTTCAGGGAGTTCTTTGATTTGTTAGGATTTAATGAAGATTCATGACTTGCAGCAATAGTTGTACTCATTTAGATCTTTGAAAGACAATATAGAGATTGCAACATAAAGAAGCCTATTGGAAGAATGGCTAATGAGCATGGGAATGTGACACTTTTTATAGATATAGATATGTGTGCAAAGAATCCTAATCAAAATCGTCTACTATACGTGGAAAGTACTCTTGACGATTACCTCATTAAGTATACATCCATAGACAATGTTTTCACTGTAAACACTATGCCTATGTTTACATTCAAGGCTATAAAAATAAACAATCAACGGTTGGTGAGACAACCCATTTCAATTGATAGCTTCGCCGAATCATCTACTAAGACAATAGGATATATTAATGTGGACTTTAAGGTTGGTCCAATCCAAGGGTTTACTTGATTCCATATGATTGACGCGCCCTATCCTATCACCTACTTATTGGAAGGAAGTAGCTATATGATTACAATCTCATACTGTCAACATAGCATTAATGCATTAAGGGCCACCGGAAAGGAAAAAAATATATTTATACTTGCCACAAAGAACCCCTTCGAACATAATAAAGCATATCTCTCTAAGGTTAGCTTCTTTGATGAATATGCTGAGGAAAGGGAAACAACTACTACAAAGCCCTCTAGAATACCATTACTTTCCTATGAAGAAACTCAAGAGAAACAACACAGGAAAAGAAGACTGCATGGCTCTCGAGGAAGTAAGAAAAAGAGGAGAGAACAATGAGGTTGAAAGTTTTGTTAAGGTTGATAGGTGAGGGATATATTACTTATGACTGTCTCTGAGATTTGAAGAAACTTGTTTCTCTTCTTTAGATCCTGTATGATTACAAGAAACCCAACCTGCGCCTCCACAAATGCAAGATCAATTTAAGCCTTAAGCTGAAGAAATTGAGGAGTTGGACCTCACGAAACCAGGAGAGTATCTGCAATCTATCTTCATTAGTAAGAATCTCTTACAAGAGATTAAGGCTTACTTGGTAGAGTTGCTACGAGAGTACAGAGATGTGTTTGCTTGGACATATGACGAAATGCTAGGATTAGATCCCAACTTAGTTATATACTAACTAAATATTGCACTTAGGATCAAACCAGCAAAGCAAGGACAAAGAATCTTTCGTTTAGAAATTGAAGTCCAAATAAAGGAAGAGATTAAAAAGCTGCTTTAAGCTAGCTTCTTTAAGCCAATTGAGCACCCCACATGTCTGGCTAATATTGTGCTAGTAGGAAAGAAAAATGGACAAATACGAGTTTGTGTAGACTTCCAAGATCTTAATAAGACGTGCCCCAAAGATGACATTTTGTTACCAAACGTTGATAAATTAGTGGATACCATAGCGGGACATGAGTTGTTCTCATTTATGGATGGATTTAGTGGCTTCAATAAGATAAAGATTCCTACCGGAGATGTTGAGTGTACTACCTTTAGAACTCTAGTAGGGAACTTTTATTACACTTTCATGCCTTTCAGGTTTAAGAATGTAAGAGCTACTTATCAAAGGGTGATGACTGCTACATTCCATGACATGATGTATGACTTCATGGAAAACTATGTTGATGACATAGTCATTAAATTAAGGTAGATGCCTAATAACTTGATACATTTGAAGGAGGTCTTTGAGTGATTCCAATTGTATAAGTTGCGCATAAACCCATTAAAGTATATATTTGGGGTAGCATTTGGAAAATTCATTAGATTTGTAGTTCACAGACAAGGGATCGATGTTGATCTAGCAAAGATGCAATCTATACGATCTATGCCCTTGCCTATTAACTTGAAGGAATTAAAGGCCTTTATTAAGAAAGTTTCTTATATCAAGCAATTCATCTCGGCATTAGTAGAAATTTCACATTCCTTACAATAACTTATGAAGAAAGGAATACCATTTGAGTGGGGGTAACCACAAGAAGAGGCCATCTAGAGAATAAAAGGAGATACTTACTTCTCCACAAATGATGACAATGCCTATTAAAGATTTGCTGATGACCTTTTACCTAACATCTACTAATAAGTCCACTAGGGCTTTGCTAGCATCAGATCTAGATGGTAAAGAGCGACTAGTCTACTACTTAAGTCAATCCCTCTAAGGAAGTGAGACCAATTACTTAGCTTGTGAGAAGCAATGTCTCGTGCTAGTATTTACTATGCAAAAATTATGCCATTACTTCTTAGCACCTAAAGTTAACCTTATCACTCATTTAGATCTATTGAAATACTTGTTATCAAGACCAACTCTCTTAAGTAGAATTGCAAAATGGTTACTTCTCTTGTCAGAATTTGACATTACAATTATGCCACCTAAGGTTATTAAGTCTCAGGCTTTGGAAGATCTCTTAGCTCAATTTCCTACAATACATGGGAGTCATTCCCAAGACATGACTCTTACAGAATTCCATAAAGACTCCATGAGAGTAGAAGCAAATGGAGAATGGTAAGTACATTTTGATAACTCTTTTAGTAACACTAGATGAGGAGCCGGAGTAGTATTGACATATCCTGAAAGCCAAGAGATACCTTTAGCTTTCAAGTTGGACTTCCATTATACCAACAATGGAGTTGAGTACGAAGCTCTCTTGCTTAGACTCATTTCTACACAAAATGCTAGAGTGTCTCACTTATGTATATGTGGCAATTCAAATTTGATCATCAGACAAGCCAATAGTGAGTTTGCTCTTAAAGAGCTAGCACTTGCACCTTACAAGCTATAGTGTAGGCTTTAGTTGGAAAATTCATATCAATAAGATACAAGCATACTAAATGATCCACTAATCGTTACATGGATGTATTAGCAATGTTAGCCTCTAAAGTTCCCATTCAAGTTGCAAAAAACAGTTTGAATGTCTGAGTCATTAAAAAGTCCATCCCTTGTACATCCCTACAACTATTAGATGAAGAGGAGGAATCATAGGATGACTACTGCACTCCTATTAAGGCACAGTTGGTGCATCCCAGTATAGCTTCTATTGCAAACTTGAAAAATTTTACTAGTATAAATGACGTGTTATACTTTAAAGGTCTAAAGGTCATTCTTTCTTGATGTATTTATACAAAGCAAGCTTGCTTAAAGCTAGACAAGTATCATAAGATTTAGTGTGGAGAAGAAGGGCCTACCTTATATTACCGCATTTAGCGTACAGGATATTATTGGCCAACATTATCCAAAGATGCTACTAAAGTACAAATGAGCTACCCAAAGTGCTTTGAACTTCTTAATAGGGGAGAATGCAACTTGGTAGCAAGTGCCGATGATTGGAGATGCCTATATATTGATTACTTAAAGAGCAATGAATTGTCTACTAATAATGCAGATGCTCGACTAGTAAAGTAGAAATTAAAGAAATACATCATGCATAAGGATGAGTCATATGGGGTATTGTAAATGGGAAAGCCACTTAGGTGCATAACGACACCCAAAATAGAGATTATTTTCTCTAAGGCACATTGAAGGGAATGTAAAGAGCACTAAGGGGAAGGAAGTTATACCATCATTTACTCGATATGGGATTTTATTGGCTTACTATGAAAAACGATACGTTCAAATTTACTAGGAAGTGTGTCACATGCCAACAACATAGTGATGGAATTCATGTTCCTGCTGTTACATTATATAGCTTAACTACTCCTTAGCCATTTCATAATTGGGCATTTCATTTGATCGGTGTTACACAACTTACGAAGTCATAACAGTACTACTGTACAAACTAACCTAAGCTAGAAGCTATCATCCTTAATTACTAACGTAGGTATAGTTTACACAAAGCGAACGACAACTAAACCAGTTTTGAAGTAGTCAGATGGACACCTGTGATATATAATGCTTATAGAGTTACACTTTACAAAATATAATCTTTCATATTTATGGATATTTCAAGACCTTTACATAGTTATATATACATCATAAGGTTTAAGACTTTCAAAAGTACCGTACAACTCAATAAGAAGACCTCGTCACATAACATAGATACATTAGCGAGCTAAAGAAAACTATAAGCCCCCCCAAAGAAGACCTTATAGTCCTCTCACAAAAGGAAAACAAAAACATCTTGAACATTGATCCATTTGTTACTTTTCAACTCCTCACATCCCAGCACGTCGAAACTAACTTTTAGATTACTGTAACAAGGCATCCTCGGGTACCATTCTACACTTGCAAAACAATCTATTGGGATGTAAGCTTAACTAGCTCATTAAGAAGGGATAGGGTCATAAGAGTACATTAACAAACACGGTTGTCCAATCAATATTTAAATGCAAATGCAACAGACAAATGACAGAGCATTTCACAATGTTTAATTAGTTCATTGTGAAGTTAGAGTAATTTCATCCACTTTAAATTAGATTTCGAGGAGTTTCAATGCAATACTATTAGACTAAATTCAAGCTTATGCAATGAAGAACACCCTCATTCCTAAAAAACATTTGAACTATAGATCTTAACCTTGCTGTAACCCCTTCTCTAGTCACTTAGTTTGACTAAGAGTAGGAAAATAACTATTTTTGCTATCCTTAACAAATGTGTCGGTATTTAGTCTAACCACCTAATCATTACCTCTATTGGGTTTTCATAAATGTCAGGTTAAGTCTTAATATTCTTAAGATTAGTCCAGATTATAAAGTGAACAACCAAGTTCATACATACAATATATGCTATGTTCAAGTAGAAAACAACACTTGGAGTTTACTCCCAACCATCAATCAGTAACATAAGTACACACATGACACAGGCATAAATAATCTAGCTACAACTATAAACAAGCACTCTTAGTTCTCTAAGGATCCTGATATGATACTCCAATATATTATTTAAGTATCAATCCTAACTTACTTGATGTCAAAGCGATTTAATCTTGCTTCTGGTGCTCAATCCCTTCGTAAGTCCCTAAACAATCAATCTAAATATTTTAGTTTTTTGCTTAAATAAAGAATATGTGATTACTTTTTAATGTCTTACATACAGTTTAGATATATTTATTAAGTCTTGGATTATGTTTTAACTTATGATTAAAGTCTTTGAATAAGGTTTTAAACATTAATCTTAGTATAGTTTTTGGGCCCTAGAACCCTTTGAACAAGTATTTGATCAATAATGTTATTACAATTTTTATTTTAGAACTTTCTATGAAAGTATTTGGAAATAATTTCGTTCATCAGAAACTCTTTGAAGAAGTATCTGAAAATATCCTTATTATTTATGAACTTTTTGAAGAAGTATTCAAAAGCAATCCCACTAACTTAAGAATTCTCTACTTAACCTGTGAATACTATATTAGCGAAGTATTTCATATCACATAACTCTTCAATTAAGTTTCTAGACCAAAATTAACTCGCTTTTTGAAGAATTGTCTGAATAAGGTCATTTTACAAGTTTACTTGAAATAACTCATTTAATACCATATTCTAAATTACATACATGTTATATCATGTTTATAAATCAGCGTTATTATACTAAGTAACACCATATTACTAAATTCTTCTAATTTACATACTTACCTATCAATTTATTAATCCCATAGCCACTAATTTGTCCAAATTTCATCTCCAACTCAAATTGCACAACTTCGAATTGATCTTCACAATAGGATACGATCCAAATACATTACAGAACCTGATATTAAGGGTTCCATTAAACTCCATATACTAAATCCTCAAGAAAATGGTAATTTTAATTTAGTTTGAAGTCTAAAAAATCTCTAAAAATTATGGAAATTATTTTTGTTCTAAATCTCTTCATACAATGTTCACATGCAATATAAGTATTCTCCAAAAAAAAAAAAAAATTGGCTTAGAAACTATGTCAATTAGTTCATTCAAATTGGTTTCAAAAATTGATCGGTTTTGCACAATTTCTTAAGAAAGTACTATATCCACTTAAAAATTTTTCAAGTTAATATTTTTCTTAAATGTATATATAAAAATATGTACAAATAAAATTTTTCATAGTTTTTGGAATTAATTTGATATTTTTATCAATTTAACTAAAATCAAAGACAAAATTAGACTCACCAGAAAATTAGTCTCTAGCCATCCATACCAGTTACCACCTTGATGGCACCACAAGGTGCTACTGCCTTGGTCAGGGGCTAGTGGTGGTTCACTCCTAGGTTGTTTCCGCACTTAGGTTTCGTTGATTCGCTCAGTTTGCATGGTATTTGTTCTAATTTTTCCTAGAATTTTCTTTTACTTTCTTTTGTTGTTCGTGGAATTTTCTTAAATTACTAAAGGGCTAAGTAACATTCTAGAGGAGGCTTATAAACCCCGTAAATCTAGCCTTCTAAGTATAGAATCAAACTTGTGTACCGTATATAATTTCCTTAAGTCAATAAATTGGATAAGTTTAAATTCGATTAAAATTCTAAATTTAAAACCTAAAACGAATATGATAAACCTTAAGGTATTAATCAAAACTCTAATCGCGTACACAAACTTTAAACCCTAAATATGTGTAACTATAAACGATTAACCCTAAACCTGATAAAAATTTTAATCGGGTATAAAAATCCTAAATTCTATATGTGTATAAATATTAAATATTTAACCTAACTATGATAAAAACCTTAAGACTCAAACTTTAAGCCTATAAATGTGCTAATTTGTCATAAGAATGATAAAACCTTAATTGAGCCTAATAATTAAATTAAACGGCAAATTGTATGAAATTGCTAACAAACAATTAGAGATAACTTTTAAATGCTTATAAGCATAAAAATACTAGATTAATTTGTTAAAAATTATAATATTATTTTATAATTAATATTAACCTTATATTTATATAGATAAGTTAGTATTATGTCAATTTAGATATTTATTTGTTATTTAAATGATATGTAGTAAATTTAATAACATAATTTATAATTTACCTTATAGTTATATTATTTATTATTCTAAATATTATTTATAGGGTTAGAAATGTGTAAGGAAATTCTAATATATGTTTATTGATTTAGTATGTTTGATTTTCTATTTTCCCTCTTACTTTATCTTTTTCTTTATTTTTTTCTTATTTTCAAATTATTTACATATAATGCATAAAATATTCAAAGAGTTGACCAAGTCAACATGTCATTTGCAAATGCATTAAGTTCCCTTATTGATTGCATTTCATCCTCTTATCTTATCTTTTTCTTCTTACTTTTTTCTTCTTGCCGTAACTAACATGTGACCATTGGAATTTTCTAAAGTCTTCTTGATTTGTCTACAAATTACATATAAAATCAACCCACTTTTCCTACAAAATTTGGATGGCAACTTCTTTGTTCCTCTTCTCATTTTTAACTTCTTATTTTCCTTTGTTTTTTTCACATATTACTTTAACTTGAAAACACTATTATCCTTGTGTTTAACCAACTTCAAAAGGTGGGTAAGAGGAGGAAATTCATCTCCAAACATTTCTAGAAACAAGTAATCATCTATTTCTTTCATATATTCTATTTATCTTTATTTTTAAATTAGTTATATATGTTTCTTTTTATGTTATATATATATTTGTTGATGATGTATTTAGTGAAATGTATGTGCTTATATAGAGTTCATATATGTATAGACATGTGATAGAATTTTGTGTACATATTCTTAATCCTTTAGAAATTATGTATATATGTGCATATGTGCTATTAAACATATGAACATATATATATATATATACTTAATTGTAGAAATATACTATAAGCTTAGTTAGATTATGAACATACATATGAATTATACTTAGATACATATAAATACCTAATAAGTATATGTACATGAATAAAAAATGAAATAAGATAAGGGATACATATAAATCCTTACATATACACCCTTATATAGTATAACATATATACATACATAAGCATATACATAAGAAATATTAAGTATACATATGTGTATGTGTGTGTAAACCGAAAGTATGTAAATATGTGTATAGGAATCATTTTGAAATTCTTTTAAACAAATATTTAGAAAATATAAAAATGTGTATAAATAAATGCATATAAAAGTACGTATAAAATTAGATATAAATACATTTATATGTACACATACATAAATATGTACAATAAAAGCATAGTACATGTATAAATAGTGTACATATGTATGCCTACATGTATAGACATACGTATGTAAACAAGTATATACATATAAGTACATATACTAATATATTAAGTATAGGTTTATCTAATAGTATATTAAGTATAATAGTATAAATAAGAATACATGTGTATATGTGTATATGTATGAGTGTATATAATAATATATTAAACATAAGTACATATAATAAAATATCAAACATAATAAAATAATTGAAGATATAAGTATGTACATAGACACATAAGTAAATAACCATAATTGTACATATACAAAATATATTTATTTAATGTAATATAATATAATATACATACATATATTATGGGCCGAAACTATAATACATAATTAAGGCCTATAATCTAGTAATTAATTAAATATGATAAGATAAAAATATATCTAATAATAATATAAAATTTAAGAAATATAAAAATAAAGAAAACTCAATAAAGTGCCATGTGGACTACTAAAATAATACCACATCAACAATTTAATTCCAATTAAATAACTAAACATAGAACTTCAAAATAATTAAAGAATAATAATAGTAAAATTAATTCAGTGAATTCATAATAATAACAAAATTTCAGTAAATAGCAAATCAAACTTAAAATAGAAAAATAATGAAGTCTGCATAAATTAAATAAAAAAAAGAAATCATAAAAATATAAAATTTAGAAATTAATTAAGTTTTAAAATAATAAAGAAAACTTGAAAATTTATAAATAAAAATATTTGAGTCAAAATAATTAAATTTATAACAATTTAGGCTTATCTCGAAAAATGTAAGTTTTAATGTCCAAAACGGATCCTGTAACGTAAACATACGCTAAAAAACGATAAAAATCGATTATAAGTTTATAAATAATTGAGTTAGAATGAAAAAACTATGCGTGATTTCGGATTTAGAGAAAATTGATGGATATGAGTAAATTGATTACATTATTTAAATGATAAGATCTTATAAATAAATAATTAGGATACAACTTTAATTGAATAAAGAAATAACTAAATGCAATTACTTACGGGTATACGTATATCACTTCCTATAAAAGGAAACCAATAGGTACATATTATAAGGCATGAATAAGACATAACTATAAGATACAAAATTCTTTAAAAAGATCAAAGTGTTATACATATACACACAATATAATCTTAAGATAATATTACAACATAACTGAGTTGAAGTATTTGGTTATTTAAATATACAATGTCAATATTTCCGCCCAACTCAATTACTTTAACTATCTTAATTACTTTATCTAATGTAACTTAATATACTAGTAATTATCTTGTTACATGTTGAAACTACAATTAAATTATAATATAATAATATATTGATATAAAACTTATAAAAACAACAAAATTCGAACTTGTATAATGTTACTAATTTGAATATTATTACTTATACGATTAAATTGGATACTATTATGTATACGATAAGGTAATATTTCTTAAATATCACGATAAATAAGTTAAATAATGTAAAATAACACTGAAAATTTTAATTAAACTTTATCACTAAAGAAGCATATTTGAACTTAATAAGAATCTATTATAAAAATGTAAAGATAAAAGGTAAAATGAAAAAACTACAAATGATATAATACTTAAGTAGAATGGGAATCATAAGATAGATTGTAAACTAATTAGGTTGTCTAGCATTACGTCTAGATACTCATTAGGTTTCTCTTATTTCTATTTATCAGGAGATATTAATAAGGAAGGTAAGTAACTTATTGACTGCTAGGATTCATATCGGCTTTGATTAAGTAAGTACTTTTGATAACTCTATACTTATTTTGTGTTTATAGTTAGTGCATTTAAATTAAATATTAATAACTTGATGCATGGCGATTTGGGTTATGCATGTGTCTGATATTAATTTATTACTATGCAAAATACTATTAAATGTGATAATTGAAGATTTGGTTATATGATTGATTATTGCATAATTTGAATGGTTTGTTGATATTGGTTGATCACTTAATAAATTAACTTAATCATATTTGACTTATCTTAATTTAATGGATCATGCATAAGTATGAACATTGCATATAATGTTCTGGCCGTTACCTTACGTGAATGGTAATGAAAGGCTTTTTAGGGATGGGATTCTCACATGATTTGATTAGTACAGTATACGAGCACTTATACAACAAGACTTTACCCTTGGCTTGTAGGCTTACTTAGTGTCAAAGATGCTAACCTTAGGTAACTAAGGGTTGAGTCTAGAGACCACCGTTGTAAGATGTGAGAGTGGATCGTAAAGGCTACTTCACCGCTAGACCTGAAAATTTATGTACTACTGAATTTTGGAAATAGAAACATATTTCGGAAAATATGGAATTTTTATCGTTATATATGGTTAAAAACTCAAGTATTAGAACCTGGTTGTGATTGGTGCCGATATATCTCCAACCTTTACTTCGGAGGGTGTTAAATTTACTATTATATGTAACATCGATCAATTGCGTATATTGTTTGGCATAATATTTGTTTATGCATTCATATGTTTATTAATTAATTGTTTGATAACTTGTTTGTCGGTATATTGTGAGGGAGATCCCATTAAACTTGTGTAGCTAATTCCCCAATAGTTTTATTTTGCTGGTTGATAGATAATGTGGCATGGGTTAAGAGTTGAGCCTTGAGTGCAAGTATTGAGATGTTTTAGAGGTTAGAGTTAGAGATAGATTGTATTATTGGTTTGATACTTTAAATGTAAATACTATCCTTACAATTTGATGTTATAACTTCGGTTAGTATAAGTTGTTAGTCAATACCACTTAATCTTATCGTTTAGTAAATGATACCGATTCTCTATAGTTTTGAGAAATTATGGAATATTGGCTATTCATGGTTATTTATATTTTACAATAAGTTAATAAATTATAAAATTGGAAACTTTAGCGAATAATTATTTAGAATCTTGTAATCTCTAACTTGTAAGGAAATTTTTAATTATAGGTATACACATGATATGAAAATTTTAGATGATCATACTAGGCTCCTTATAGGGTCCCAACAAAGCTGATGATATTTCTTAGGTGTGTATTGTAGGAAATGAAAATTTCCTCTCTCATCTCCCCCAAAATACTCCTAAATCCCATCTACTAAGTATCATTTGGATAAAGTACTTAACTAACAACTATCTTACTTAGTTTCTACATCTTCTCAAAATGATTCCAGCAATTTAGTGATTTTTAGCAATTTTTTTATAATTTTGCCTATAATTATTTGATCAATTATGAGTATTTTAGGATATTTTAATCATTTTTGAGTATATAAATATATATGATAATTATACTCGAGGTACATATACTATATTTATATATTGTTTTAGGTCACTTTATAATTTTTGTGTCTAAATAATTTATTTCTAATGTTTGATTGTTTTCCGCTATCTAATTTACGCATTTATGAGAATAAATTACAATATAATTTAATTTAGTAAAATTATCTTTTTTTATCTACAATTCTATTATTTTATCATAATTAATTATTCTAGACTCGTGATGTGCCTTCGTTTAACTTTTAAGATCTATTTGTGGAATATTACCCTAATTAGTTAATTTTTCACGTATGCCTTAAATTATTATCTCAAAATCTAATATGTAAGATTACGAACTCTTAGAAGCTAATACGTAGGACTAGAGAAATCCTATATGTAGTTTTATGGGGCTCACAATCGGTCTTATACACCTAACATTTAAGGCATGCATCTGAATCCATATGGGTATAGAGTGCTTCACCAAATGGGTAAAAGCAATCCCATTAAAAAAAAGCATTAATCTTAGTGGTAGTAAGCTTCATAAAAGAGCATATCGTTTTCTACTTTGGAATCCTAAAGTGTATCTTATCTAATAATGACAATCCTTTCATCAACTCATGTGTACAACAATTACTAGCCTCATGTGGCATTGGCCATGTAAAGTCCACACCTTATTATCCTAAAGTAAATGGCTAAGTAGAAACAACAAACAAAAGTCTCTTGAAGGTGCATAGTAGGATGGTTTATGAAAACCATAAAGAATGGCATGACAAATTACCATTTCCACTATGGGTTTATAGAACATCTAAGTGAGGTCCAACACAAGCTATACCCTTCTCCTTAGAATATGGATTTGAAGCAATGATGCCTATAGATGTGTTAGTTTGATTTGTATGATTGGCCATCAATGCCAACCTAGAGCTAGAAACTGCGCATGTTTGACCTTGAGGCTTTAGAGGAAGGACGAGACACAACTAAGCATAATCTTGCTAACTATTAGTGAAGATTTAGCGTAGTTTATGATTGCTTAGTTCGAAAACAATCTTTTTAGCAAGGTAACGTTGTACTTCATACAATAGATTACGTGCGGTGAGGTATTCTAACGCCAAAGTTCACACTTAAGTAGGAAGGACCATTCATTATACATAAAGTTCATAACAGTGGCTACTACAAGTTTCTTAATCCAAAAACAAATGACATAACTTTTATCAATTTTTAGTATGTTAAGAAATTTTACATGTGAATGCAATAGTGTATTTGCAGTCCTTATGAATGCAATACGAGATTCACAATACTTTACATATTGTCTCTGTCTTTATTTTATCTCTTGTTGTTGCAAAGTTAGAGATCTACCTCCTCAGTATGCAAGATAAATTTATAAAAATTAAATAATGTATAATTTTAGTTATGATGTGCCTCTGGGGTTGGACACACAAAGAGGTACCATAATGAAGCGAACCAAAAAGAAACAAGAAAAAGCTAGCAAAGTTCGAGTAGCTACTGAATGGATATGACATACCACCTGATCTTACTCGACCAACAATTCGCCGTATATGACACATCGATCCGAATTGAATGGTTACTCATCACTATTTCTTGCTAAAGGGAATATATAAGAGTTGAATGATAATAAGAACGCTAAGGTTGCTTAAAGTGAATAATTCTGTATTGAAAGTTAGATATGTGTATATAAAGAAAGTGGGGGTTTATATGCTTGCCTACTAAGGTTATTTTACATGTATGAAAAGACAAAAGGGTATTTTATAATTACGTTACATGAATTATGCTAAAAAGGATAAAGAATATTCAGTACGGAAAGGAAAGAATCGTTTTGGAATGTTGTATCAGAAGGTATGTGTCACTTGATGGCTGTACGTTAGGAGTATGATACAACATAAGCAGAAATATGAGGTATTGGTTGTTAGGGGCTGACCTGATCTAGATTAGGTCGGGAGCCAATCAATCTGGTTAGGAAGTCAGCTGAATTAGAGTAAAGCGCTAGTAGTTGGTTGGAGAGGTCAGCTTGGCTAGCCTTTCTTGGGTTACCCTTTGGATCAGGACTTTGCAGTTGGGCATAAACATAATGGATACAGATGAGGATCTGATAGACAGGTCGGTAGGAGGTTGGATCGGAATCGGAGTCCTCGTTTCAGCTATGGCTTAAAGTTAGTATTTTCCATACGAGTCCTTGAAATCTTTTAGCTCGGCTTCATGTGATCGGTCTAAGGGGGATGATTCTTACCAAGTTGTTGCTGCAACTTAGTAAGAGCATTGCCCCCCTAAGTGTGTGACGATAGCTAATTGTTGATTGGTAAAGGCAATGCTCCTACGCTCATGACAATAGCCTATTACTACCAAATAGGAGAATAATCTCTTGTGAAATAGAAATTATAAACGGTTAAGTATTAGAAAATACCCTCTTAATTGTTAATGCCAATAAAATGTGATTAATCTCAAAATGTTCTACTATCGTTGCTAGCAAGTGAGAGCTTCGCTCCGATGTGCATCGTTATAATCATATGGGTTATGACCATTCATTGCAATCACTGTTTGCATTGATGCTACTAAGTGAAGGCCATGGCTCCTAAGCACATGATGACTTCTACAAATTTTGGTGCTTGAACAGATTGAAATACATAAGTATAAATGA
The DNA here is from genome assembly GCA_024138005.1 of Lumnitzera racemosa. NCBI lineage: Eukaryota > Viridiplantae > Streptophyta > Magnoliopsida > Myrtales > Combretaceae > Lumnitzera > Lumnitzera racemosa. The sequence goes on from JAMXBC010000010.1 coordinate 78,455,873, forward strand.
ATGAAAAGGCAATCTAAGTTTGGTGACTCTAGGATTTTCTTTTATTTTGTGAAAGAGAGTTAGTCTCAGCCTGTAATAGTCAAATAAACAAAGTTATTTGAAGAAAAGAAATAGCTAAAAGACCTTGAAAAAGAAATACACACATAATGGCAACAAAATACAAGTAAGACTGTTACCGTCTAGATAAATGCATGTTTGGTGACTCTATGATTTTCTAATTCAAGTAGCACATGTTTTCGCTTAGATTTTGAAGGTGACCCTACTACTCTTGCATCATTGCAAGGATCTGACTATTGAGATGCTTGTTTAGCAACTTCGTAAACATCTTCATCTGACTTAGGCATAGGCCTTGGTAGCTTAAGGTAAAATTCATAGCAGTATACATTAGGAGTATACATTAGGAGAGGAAGTACATTGCCCATCAAAGCAAAAGCATAGGATTGAAAGACATCTAAACAATTTGACTAGTGAGTCAGTCAGCCTGTGGAGGCAACTCCAGAATGATTTAAAGAAGGAAAAAATAGCTATTGCACCCTTGGGCGAATCTTCCTAAAATCACTCGACAAGAGTGATTAGTAACATGAATCAAAATTCTCGATAATGGTGACAAGGTAAGGGACCTCCTGGTCAAAGCCAAACTACCATACAACTCTGTGAGGAGAGTATGACATAGCTTTATTCTTTAGAAAACACCTAGAGAAGTCTTTGCTACTAAGAAGGGAAGGCAAACCCTTAGGAGTACACAACAAAAGAAACCTTGATTTGGAACTATGGAGACTCTTACACCTTCCCACTAAGGTTACCTCATGATCATATCTAACTATCTGTTTTGCATAAGGAAGAAATGTACACTCATCCTCTATATCAATGAGTTATAGCAATGGTTGTTCAATTGTTCCCTCGACCTAAGCCAATGCTTTGGGAAGAATAGCACTCGATTCATCATTAATAGTAAGAGTAGTAAAATGATTTCAATATTGCTCACAGAGAAAAGCTGAAGAAATCCAAGATTTATGTGGGATATGTTCACATAACGACCATTCAAGTGTATAGAAACCTTATGATATGAATCTAAGTGTTGATATAATGAACCTAAGTAGAAAGGAGCTAGTATGAAGCACTCACCCTAGGCAATGCGTATGACTAAAGAATAGATTAGGACCTCTATGAAACACAAATAGGGAGAGCCAATACACTATGAAAGTCGTAAGTTTATACCTGCAGGAATAAGCCAAGAAGCATGAGTAAGAAGTATCAATAATATACATGTATAGAAACAACCATGAAGATACTTGCTCTCGCCTATGACCTAGCTCCAATACTTGAGGCCTATCTTTCCCATGCTCCTAAAAAAAGTATGTAAGCTAAGTAACGAAGCATGGTTTCCTCTTTTTACCATAGGTAACTTTCAAAGCTTCTTATAAAGATGTTTCAAAGATGTGCTCTTTATGAGAAATTGAGGAGGTTGTGATATTGGTTCGACCAAAGCAACGTAAGTCTAAAAGTATAACTACATCTTTTAGAGTCGGTGCGATCTCTCTCTACGAGGTAATAAATGTATGGGTTTGAGTACTCTATCAAGAGATATTAGCTCATTACACTTCCATCCCGCTTGTTTATAGGAACTACAGTTGAGTAAAAGTAATAATAGCTTAAAGCACCTTAGCTTTCTTTAAGAGGGAGACATAGCTTGGTCTCGTGGTAAAGTAATTCACCGAAGACCTCAATCTTAATGGTGGTTGCCTAAGAAAAGCAAATTAAGTATTGGAAAGAGGCAACTCTTTCCTCTCATTTCTAAACTGTAACATAGAATCCCTACCAATAAGGTCATTAGAACCAGCATGAGACCCTTACCTAATGAAACAAAGTTTTCCATCAACAAGCAATGTTTCAAGTAGTTCAAGACATTTGGTTTATACGAAAATGTGTCTTTAGAGATGGTCTCATCTAACCAATTTTCTTGAGGGCTCGGGATTGGTGGTGGACGCTTATCCAAATGCATTAGTAAATCTTTTTGCTTGACTAGTTCTTTGTTCTGAGTTTGGTTATTCTTGAAATCCCTTCCTATCTATCAACAATATTCTTAGAAGCAGTGATGATTATAAGACAAAACTTGCAAATAAAAAAAAATAATAATAAGAGGATCAATTCAATTTCATGAATCGGAGAATTTTAAATTGCAAATGCATACACATGAAGAGTCAGAATAGAAAGATAGAGAGATATGAAACCAGAAGACTATAAGCATATAAGCATGGCATGACAACTCAGTGCCAAAGTCACAACTAGGTGATGAAGCCAAAAGTCTAAGACCATGCATTATATAGCCAAAGATGCTAGCAACTAAAATCTTTCATACAAAGTCTTAAACTGAAAGCTTATATATTTATGACAACAACGAGAGAGAGAAAGAGATACGAAATCAATTTACCTTAAAATAAAGTGTCATGCAATAGAAGTAAGATATACTTAATATTGGGTCCGAGGAATATGGATTAAAGGTTCTTTTCATGAACAATTAATTTCATGAAATGCCAAAATGTAGATGAAGAGTAATTGCCCAAGTATCAACCAATGTTGCAATAGTTAAAGTGATTAAAAAATTAATGAATTATTAAACAATTATTTTTCCTCAAGAGTCTTGCTATCATCCATCAAGTTGATAGGTTGGAGAGTATCTCCTTCATTCAAATGACAAAGAAAAGACTATATAATGCATGTATGCTTCATTGAGTTTGTTGAGATAGCCATTATGTTGATTATGTGCCTGATTTCTAGAAGAGGCAAGTTGGACATACAGAAATTATACAATAAACAAGAGGAGATGAAAGAGTTTGAAAAAGCAAGTCCATTATATATAGCAACGCATCGATTCAACTAAGGGATTTTATTGAAAAAGAGATTTCGTGCTGCGGAAGAAGTACACAAATTCACATGCTTTATTACAAGGGTAAAGTGGACGAAAACTCTAAATTTAATTTTTTTTTTTTTTAAAAAAAGGAAGTCAAGATCAACTTACAAATGAGAAGAATTTACACCTCCATCGATGTAGAGAAAACTACGAAGACAATTGAAGAAGCAAAACTATTGTTCCTACTGTAATTGTAAGAGAAAAATAAAGGAAGATATGAGAATCAAAGCAAGGCGTCCACTGAAGATCCTTATCATCAAAGAAAAGGAGATGGAAGTGAGCATACTCGAACTCATATTAGGCTTCACTAATTTAGTATGGTCGAAGTTGGTCGTTCCTTTGCGCATGAGGACAACGATGTAGATTCTATTGAAGTTTTTTATCTGACTTACACCCTGCCACGATGCAACAAAGAACGTGAAAAAAGAAAAGAAAATAAAAAAATAATATGATAGAACAAAAAGAGAAGGAAAGGATGTATTTGAAGCTCACTGGTACGTTTTCTCACCGTTGTCTCGCACATTGGGAATAAAAAAAAAAGGAAAAGTGGAACACAGCATGCATATATATATAGCCGATTTCTCAGGAAAGATAATAGACTTGAAAAAGTTATTAGTTTTTGTAAAGGATTCTCTTGAAAAAAAAAAAAAATTAAGCATTGAATCGAATAATTTTTAATAAAGTCGCATATATAATTCTAGGGGAAGCAAGATCTACATAACCTTGAATCAATTTTCAATTTGATTGCTTTCTTGTTAATTTTTTTAATTAAATCTTGATTAATCTTTAGATTAATTGTTAGCAGTAACTTAGATTAAATTTTTTAAGTATCTTGAATTTAAGTTTATTAGTTAGATAATAGGGAGATAGTTAGAATTAGTACTCATAATCTTTATGAGAATGACATCCATTCTCTGAACCATACTACTAAAACGATAGGTGTGCTTACTCGATACCAATACTTTGGAAAAATGTATCTCTCTTTTCATATAATTTATTACAAAGCATAAACTTAATCGTAATTTAGTAAAATTGTTCAATGAGTTGAATATGTTCAAATTCAAACTCAGCTTGATAAATTATTTAAGTGATACAACACTAAACTCGAGCTTAACTTGATAAGTCCAACTTTAATAACTTAATGACCAACTTAATTCATTTACACTTTTGAGACGAGCTCTTCTTCTGTGATCTTTTTTCATTATAACTTCTTCTTCTTCTTACAGTAAGAGTAGGGGTAGAGCATAGATACAATTTGTTCTTTCCTTATAGAACCTAACATAATATTAATTATTTGATTTTGTTTTAATCGAATATAATTATACGGTTCGATTTATAATTTTTTTTTAACCTAAAAAAAGAGATTCGATTCTATTTGGTATGAGATTTCAACCATTTTTTTCTTTCATTTTACAAGCATACACTAAGACCTCCCGACAATTTTGTTTTCCTTCTTGGCGGCATGGTTCTCGAACTCAAAAATATGTATGCATATATATATATTAAGACCTATTAATCCAATACGATATCTGTAAATCACACTCAAACCCTTGAGCTTTTCGTGATCCAAATAATCATGCATATTGCCACTTAACCATAAAAATTTTAAAAATCTCTGGCAAATTTTTTCAATAGTGAGTACTAGAAACAAATGTTTTTATATTCGAAAAAATGTGTTATCTGTAATTACACCCAAAGTTATCCACTAGGAAAGACTTTCTACAATCTTTTTTTCTCCTCTAATCCACTGCATCTAAAGCTCTTATCGAAGTAAGCGTTATTCAAATTTGATTGCATCTTTGGCCATTAATTGTAACAGCCCTGCCCCTAAATTCAACGCATAAAGGTTGGAAACGTAGAGTTATAACCAAAATGATAGGATGAAAATCATCCCCAATGGCTTCGAGTTCGGAAGTGACAATGAACTCGTAGATATCGTTAATTCTTTACTTGATAGTTTTTCAACCATCAACTACCAAGAATAATTTGGAAATATGATTATCTACGTAATGATTGCTGAGAGCATTCGGAATCACTATGAGAAATCTCAATCCAAACAATATAAAATATCATAAGCTTCCAATCATGATCTACATATCATAGCAGAAGACAAAGAAATGATATTATAAATAATACGTTATAGGCTAGACTCATCACGTCATCAGGCTTCTTTTCTTTTCATTTTCTAGTTAAGGACCGAACCGAACCCTAACTGAACTGCAAACCGGTCCTGGTACATTGAACCAAACCTGAACTAAACTAGTTTCAGAAAAAAGCCAATTTTTGGGTTAGGTCCACGCTTTTTTTTTTTTTTTGGTCCTAACAGGGGTGGAAAAAATATTAATAGATTCGTTTTTGATAAAAAATTTTTCACTTATATTATATCTCATATAATATAAGAAGTGTTTTACTGCAGAAGGTTTTTCAACGTACCAACATATCTACCCACAATAAAATGGGTATTACCATCTAATTCGACAATAAAAAGGCCACGGTGAAACTGTGTATTGAGAAGTTTCAAATCATCGTTCCCAAAAAAGACAAAGCAAAACTACATAGAAACAACTCATCTGCAAAACAGATTATCACAAAACATATACTTTCAATCTTCCGTGGCATGGTTAATTATCATCTTCATTGCATATTAAAAGTTGTAAATCTCATAGTTATCTTATGAATTAAAACTTGAATATTTTTGTGTATTAAATTGCAAATTAGCCTAATAGGCTAACAAAGGATTCAAAAAGAATAACAAAAAATTGAGAGCGTGAAGGGTTTCTCTCATCCTGGTATGGTCTGAGATCTATTAGGAAACCTGAGGTGCAACTTCACATGATAAGTAGCATCCCCAACACCTGTCGGCTGTGTTTCGGCTTGGGCAAATACTGCCTGCCCGCGAGCAAAGGCGAAGGAACCGGTCCCTCCAACCACCGTCAGTTCTTCCCTATCATCATCACTAGCCTTCTTGGCCTGGATGGTAATGCTACCAGAGTACTCGGATGTGTCAAAAGTCAAGTATATTATGTTGAACTCGGAATGCGAGAAGTGCTCAGTAGGGATGACGAATCCTTGAGCTTTGCCAATTATCTTGGAAGTGCTCTCCGGTCCCTCGGTCAGGGTTCTGTGGAAGATGAAAGCCCCGGCATCTGATGGCACGGTGCGGCCGCTGTAGGAGTTTCTGGTGCGGGGTTGCTGTATGTACAAGGACAGAGCCAACCATGGTCTGGCCTGGTTTCTGGCTGGCTTTCTATGTGCCACAGGAGAGAACACAGCTAAGAGCACCACCGCCAACGTGGCTAACAACACTGTACTGCAAAATATGATTCTAGCGATCATAATGAGAAAATCATGGGGTTGATTGGAGATGTGACTGTGTTTGGTTAGGATGACCTTGCTCCGTATTTAAGCGGCAGGACAGTTACTACCTTTGTTGGAAGTTCTAGTCACCTAAACCTTTATCTCCCATTACCAAAACCACCATGGGAGGCATCAACATTCTCTAAAAGGGAAAAAGGTTTTGTTGGCTGATGTATGAGTACGTAGCAGTAGCACAACGGAAAACCCGAAAACCACGGGACGTGGTTGTGATAATAGTATAATTTGGTGAATAGAATAATAGAGGTGTACCCAATGCAAATTATCAAATACTAGCTCCGCTTAGAGGAGTTCACTTTAGAGTTTGATGATAGTAGAAAGTCATTCAGTTTCCACTTTTGCATCTTTTTTAATTCCTGAGGAAATTTCAATAGATTTATTTTTTTTAATCATTTCGAGATCCATATCTTCTAGAAGAAACGAGCATTAAGCGTCGCTACCAACACGTTGGAAATGCAATAAAAAAAAAAAAAAAAGTTACACCCATCTTGTCAATCTACTTTCTCTATTACTTTCACATTGATCACGTTTGATTTTTTTTTTCTTTTAGGTTTGTTTGAACTAAAATTTATACTGAAGTTCAATTTAAGCATTCCCTTAGACGATCTATCCAAATACCAAAGAAAAAGGCGACTTGATATGCCTATTTGGACATAAAAAATTTGTAATGTATTATCCTCACCAAATGTGTCACCCGATGGATGTTTATAATATTGTATAAAAGAAAGAAAACAATAATGGTGCACTAGTGATAGTGTTTATCACGGAAGTGGCCTTTTGGTGGTTTGGCAATTGTGTGCAACGGTGAATCTGTAAAAAACCCTCTTGTTGCATTGCCAATGAAGACTTTTCGATGCTAAAATTAATAAGGAGAGTTTTGAAGGAAGAAAAAAAAGAGTGTTTTTGGCGTTTCAAGTGTATAAAGAGTGCTTGAGAGAGGAATCCTTGTACTTGTAGCTTCATTCCTTATTTATATGGCATGAATCTTACCTATACATAACTATTGACGGGATTGGTGCAACTTCTAGTCTTTTTCCAAAGCGCTTGGTCTTCTTCTATGAACAATTATGGCACCTAGGGTAGAGTGTAGTGAAGGAGGCAATTATGGCACCTTTGGCGGAGCATAAATGGCCATAATCAATTGATCCGTGTGTTGAAGCGATTTAGGTCATTAAATGCTTGGTGGGGACACATGGATGACCTAATGGTCCTTTGATTGCCTATATAAAGGCCTTAGGGGTTTCTTTTTTTTCCTATCCTTGCTTGAAAACTTAGATGAAGTTTGGTTAAAGTTTTCTTGAAAACTTCCCATCGTAAACCTTCCTTAGTAATCTTTGAGTCCTCAGCCTCCCACCCCATTTTTATGCCATGCTCCTTAAAGCAATGGTCGGGTTAGTGGAAATCAACTTTCTAGGTTGAGCCCATGAGCTCGATAAATGTTTCTACCTTGGCGCGGGCGTATTATTGAGTAAAGATCAAGGGGTGTTGATATTTTGGCTGTGGTTAAGGCGGGTCGCCGAGTAGTAATCAGGGCCTAGACCTTCGCTATTTAGGCAGATTCCCACCTAGATGGGCTAGACAGAAGGAGTGGGGGTCATAGAGACTTCCTTAAGCCATGGTAGTATGAATGCCGTAAGCATGGTTTGTGTGCACGGGCTTACCTTAGTCCACGCTTGTGTATTACTGCGATGAGTGTTTAGGCGTGGCTACTAAGGATGCATATACGTGCTTGTATAGTTGCAACCGAAAAAGAAGCTTCTTTGGGAGCTAGCTAAGTCTTCCAAATATGGCCACCAGTCCATCTGCCTAACGTAAATGTTGGGATGCTCGAGGTTCTTGGGAAACATGCACGGATTCTCATGTACACGCAAAGGCCATGTTGGCAATCTACGTAGTAAATGGTTTTGGGCCATTGGCTTCGTGGGATGACATGTAGATAGTTGTAGAGAATTGGCGCGATGTGATGATTTGTGTTCCCGCGTTCGTCTATATCAAGGCTTTGAGGGCTAGTCCATTTCTTACTTTCACATTACCTTCAGTGAAACTTCGCCAAATTCTCTCTATAACTCTCTCTTCCACTTTTCACAACTTTCCTTGATTTTCTGAAATCCCAACACTTAGGTCATCTTTCGAACATCGGTCCGAGCATTAGTAATGTGGAACAATTACAAAGGTTTGAAGGCGGGGGTTCAAAAACTATCTCCAAGATGGTAGATAGATCTCATAGGGAGATTGTGTCTAACTTACTCTCCCCTTAAAGATGGTGATGGGGACGACTAGCAGCGGCAGTGGCATGTAGGATTAGGCTATGTGGAGGATGGCTATGGAGTTGAGGCCGAGGGGACAATATGCGTCGAGTGACGAAGATAAACTTCCTTAGGAGAAGCTAGTCCCCTCAAGCGATAACAAGCAGATCGTGACCTGAGTAGCATATGAGCATCACGAGGAGTGTTGGTCTTGAGTGTGTATCGAGGTTTAGGATAAAATGGAGGGTTATGAAGTTAAGATGCATGGACCTAATGAGAGGGCCTATAACCTTGGGAGCTTGAGGTCTTTCAATCTTTACTAGAAAGCCATTGACATGGGGCTCCGATTGCCATTCTCAGAGTTCCAGCTTGAGGTCTTCAACAAATTCTTAGTGTCCTTAGGTTCCTTACATTCGAACGCGTAGTAGTAGTTGATCACGTTCAAAATGGTGTTTATCTACCACCTCTAAAGACCAACTGCTCGGCTTTGGTGCTACTTCTTCTAATTCAAGCTAAGCTAGGATGGATGGGTGTACTGTACGAGCCGAGGAAGTCATGTGATGCTTTTCTACGTTCAAAATATGACTTGGACTTCCCTACTGATTGGAACAAATCCTTCCAGACGACCTTGATAGATAATTTTGTCCTTGAGGATGATGATGTAAGTGAGGAAGTCATTGACGTGGCGAAGTATCTAAGGTAGGGGTTTCACATTGGAAACACAATAAGTGCCCATCTTAGGAAGATGTTGCTCATTAGCCAGGAGATAGGTATCGGTTTTATGAGTTTGGCCAAGGAGGGTAACCGGGAGTTTACTATTGCACATAGTTGGTGGAGGGGGACCTTGAGGCTACTTATCCTTCGGTAGGTATTCTTGGCTTTTTCTCTTGTTTATGCTTTTTGTCTAACTATTTCTATGTGTCTATAGTGCTTCAACTTTGTGATGACCACTTCAAGGGTGTGTTGGTAGCTATGAGGACTTCCATAGAGAGACTAAGATCACATTATTACACAACGAATTCTCTACAATATGATTCAAAATTCTGGAAAGGTCTTGTAAATTATCTCTAATCTTGCAACAATTCTCATCATTTATGTTTATATCTAATGTTATAAGAAATCTCTTGATTCTCTTACAAAATATCAAATTCTAAATTACTACTCATAGAAATAATAATCTAAATCATGGAGCACACATAGTTGAAATAAGAAAAGCATAAAAAATTAATTAGACCTAATAAAAAATTATGTCACATGAGTAGATCTAGGTTTCATAAGACTTATATACCAAAGATCTACTCTCTACACATTGTAAATAATAATGTAAAATCAAAGAATAGAGAAAATAGAAGAAAGAATTGTGAAATTTGATGAAGATTGAATCTTGAATTCTTCTTTGTGTCTGGCTCTCTTAAATGTTTTTGTCTTGGAAAAACTCTCCAAAAGTCATCTAATAGTTCCCTCCAAAAAACCCTAAAGAAGCTTTATATAGGAAACGAAAATATAAAACCTATTGCAGATGATGCGACCGAAGACAAGATTGTATCCCCTAGTCATGTAACTCATTACTATTCCTTCATGTCTTCTCTTTTTCTCTTTCTTTTTTTTTTTTTCAAAAAGGGAATGATATAAACAGGGACATGCTCGTGTCCTTTAGTCATGTCACTAGCCATGGTCAGTGAAATTTTGGTCCAAAATCGCCTGAAAACGATACAACCATGTCATTTGGGTGTATCGATTTTCAAACCTTTATAATTTGCTCATTTTCACTTCAAATTGAGTGAAACTTATTTTTGTTTTCTCATTGTCTTGCGTAGATCATTTCAAAACTTAGAAAACAAGATTTTACTCAATTAAGTATTATTATCTAAAAATAAACTCAAATTTTAAAGGAAAATCATTAAAAGTCATTAAATAAAATATACGCAAATAAGAACTTATCATATGTCCTCCTTATTTATGTTATTTCTCTCTTTTTTTTTTAAATTGTTAGTGGGTGGTTGTAGCCGACTTAGTTTATCCTTATTGTAGTTGTCGTTTAGGTGAATTAGTTAAAGGAAAAGGAGTTGGAGAAATGCATTCAGGACCTACTACAAAACTATGGGGGTTTGGGAGAAGAGAAGGAGAAGATTAAGTAAGAGGCAACTGAATTGAAGGAAAAGGCTAAGGTGGTAAGGAAACATGCCAAAGACATGGATAACTTGGCTAATTCTTGTGTACAAGAGTTAATTGTGGCAAAGAAGGAGGTAGAAGAGAGGAGGAAGGGGCTCAAGGATGCTTAAGTCAAGTTCGAAGCTCGAGAAGTCGAGCTCAAAGATGGCCTTAAGTTGACAAAGGTTGCCATAGAAAGGATCTTTGATGAGATCATAAGTGGTTAGAACTTTTAAGATGCTATTGCTTGTGTTGGGTTGCATGGAGGAAGGGAGGTGAGGGCAGAAGTTCATAAGAACTACCTTAATCTTAATCTAGGTTTCCTTTTCTTACTAGAAGATAAGGATGAGTCTAGTGATGATGTTAGGGAGTTTAAGTGAAGGGTGGGGTTGATGATGCTATGGAGGGAGGTAAATCAAGCTAAGGACGAAACTAGCTAAGTTAAGGGCGAAGTTGACTAGACTATAGGTCTAGGCAATAAGGCAAAGGGTAGAGCTGATGAGAACCCATAGAGTCCTTTTGCTTACTCTTGATCTTTACTTCTCCTTTTTTTTTTTTTTTGGCTTGCCTTCTATACATGGGGCCAAGATGCCAAACCCTAAGCCTTGTAATAAATTGTATAAATTAGTAAAAGTAAAATTTCCCCATTTATGATTGCCTTCACGTGGATCTTTCTTAATGTTTTTGTTTTCGTCGCCTTTTATGATATGCTTGCTTCATTGCATGTTAACATTGCTTCGAAACTTGAGGACTTATGAATGTACAAGGATTGGGCTTGGGTAGGTCATTAGATCTTATAAGTTGTACTTAGTGTTCATTAGGGTAGTGCTTTAATTGAGTTACCTTTGGTTTCTTATGCCAACTCACGGTCAAGTGTCCCCTTTAGTAATTTTATTTCCAAGTATTTGAATGTGTACGACTAAGTCATCCTATTGAGGGATGTTACTTATAAGCTTGTGACCCTATAATCAAGTTATGTTTAATTCGGGTCATTTGACCTTTCAATGGGCATGGACGATGGACCTCGTATGCCAATCAAGTCGGTGTACTTGGTCCAAAACATTAACCCCTTAAGCGTAGGTACCAATAGGGTGCTTGAGGTTGAGGATATGCATTGATCTGAATGCTTTAAACTTAGGGCTCTCAAGCGTAATGGCTAACGAGAGTGCCTAGGCTTTGAGGATGTACATCTACTTATTTATGCTTGAGGTTTTTCTACCCCTATGAGCTAATGAGGGGTTGGGCTTGATGGTGATCAAATCATGTAGGCTTGTGATGAAGGTTCAAGAGATGAGAGTAGATAAGTGTAAAACTCATCTTTCATTAAGCTAGCAAATATGTGTAGGTAAATTGAGATCCTCATAAAACTTTAAAAAAAATAGAGCTTCAAGTTGTCAGCATTCTATATCTTTAGGATAAGTTGCTTAATCGAGGGTTTCCCGCCTATAAGCTCTATTGCTTGCGTTGTCTTTAAACCATACAAGATCTTCTCAGTTCGACACTAGTTTGCCCTACCCTTCTTGTGATCCCGTGGCCTCCAATTTTTAGCACACCAGGTCTCTAGGCTAAAAGACCATGTGTTTGACCATTTTTTCATAGTATTTAGCCACTTGTTGTTGATAGGCGGCTTTAAGCTCTAGTGATGTCTCATACCTCGTTGATGGTATTGAAGCTTGCTTGTAAGGTTGTCCAGTTAATGTCGATGTCGAAGTTCCGAACCCTGCTCATCGGGATCTCTTTCTTGATGGGCAGCATAGCTTCAGAGCCAAAGGGAAGGTAGAATGGGGTTTCTTTAGCGGTCGTCCTATAAGTTGTCTAATACCCCTAGAGGATAGTTGGGAGCTCATTGGCCTACCTATCTTCTACTTGAGGTATAGTAGAGCTTGATATGGTGCTTCTCATAGAACACATTGAACTTAGCACTATTAAACTATTTCCCAGTATTTATAATTAAGGCATAGGAAACCCTAAACCTAGTGAAGATGTCAGTGAGGAAAAACCTTTTAGTTACTCTGGTTATTATGCTTATGACCGCTTGAGCCTTAACCTACTTTATGAAGTAGTCTACAACTATAAGGATGAATTGAAGTTTCTCAAACGATTTAGGGAAGGGTCTAAGGACGTTGAGTCCTTACTAGGTGAATTGCCATGGGCTCATCATTGGGTAGAGCTTAGTACTGGAGGCATGATTGATGGGTACATGCTTTTAAAACTTGTGGCAACTTCGTACCATACACTTTGTGTCTTCTTTCATTGTCATCTAGTAGTAGCTGAGGTGAAGGGCTTAGATGTAGAGAGCTTGGGCTTAGATATGATAGTTATAGACCCTAGCATACAACTCCTCAAGGGCATGGGCACCCTCCTCGAGTCTGAGACATTAAAGAAGTGGGATACTATGCTTGCAATTGTAGAGGACATCATTGATGATTATGTAATCGGGCGCATTATAGGTGAGTCTCTTGGCCTCTTCCCTATTGTCAAGTAATACCCTTGTCTTCACTTTAAATATTCAAGTATGGATCCATTTAATAGGGCTCGGTAGATGAGGGTCAGATCTCTTGAACTTCATGTTATTATAAGTTGACTATACGCTTGCGGATGTATTGCAAGAGAATTTTCTTGTCACTCCTGTAAGATGGTGGAACAGCTGTAGAAGAAAGCTTAGATAGTTTGCTGCTTCCATCCACCCGAGGAATTTTAGTAATGCTCCATGAGGTGAACCTTAAGGTGAGGTCTCACACTGCTCGGAGGTACTTCATCATAGCATCCCCTTTTGCTTTGTACTCCCCTTTAACTTGTTAAACCATGAGCATGGAATCTGAGTAAATCTTTAGAGTCTCAACCCCGACAAATTTTGTAATCCTAAGGCTGGTGATGAGTGCCTCATATTCGGGCTTATTATTGCTTGCTAAGAATCCAAATTAAGCGCGTAGAGGACCTTAGTACCATAAGGCCCTTGTAAGACTACGTCTGCTCTACTCCTTCCTCCCCTCCTAAAGTAGAGGATCCATTGACATGGAGAGTTAACAACGGTATGTCTATTTATGTTGGTGTTTCTACCTATCTAGTGTATTCAACAATGAAATCTATAAGAACTTGTACCTTGATAGCTTACCATAAGTGAAATTGAACTCCGTGAGTACGAAACTCCAATGAGCACTTGACCATGTAGCTCGAAGCATCTAACTTCTATGTAATGGTTAGTATTAGCTGGTTGATGAGGACAATGATAGGATATGCTTGCATGTTCTCAACTTCCTTACAACAATCACTAGTCTACGTCTAGAGCAAACTTTTCCACCTATGTATACTTAGTCTTTAGGCCTTATAGAATGTGGCAGAAGTAGTAAATTAGCTTGTGCTCTCGTCCATCTACTGGAACGAGTATAGAAGATAGTGCTTAGTCATTGATGGCTAAGTAGAAATGGAGCTCTTCGCCGAGGATTGGTTTGGAGAGGATATGTGGCCTTTGAAGAATTACTTGAGCTTGTTAAATATAGTTTGGCACTCCTTTGTCCAGTTGAACTCTGATGGGTTCTTCAATATCTTGAAAAACACAAAACATTTATTAGCACTTCTAGATACAAAATAGTTGAGCGTGGCAACCCTACCAGCATGCTATGGACTTCCTTTATTGTTTAGGGGGGCTTCATGTCCCATATGGCTTGTATCTTATTTGGGTTGGCTTTGATGTCGTGCTTTGTGACTATGAATTTGAGGAACTTGCCTTGCTTTTTGGGGGTTAAGCTTCATTTGATACTTGTGTAGAGTTTTAAAAGTTTCATGTAAGTCTTTGATAATCTTCTACTTGCTCTTGAAAATCATGTCATTAACATAAACCTCAACATTTTGTCTATGCTGAGGCTTAAATATGGTTGTCACTAACCTTTGATATGTTGCCTTAATGTTCTTAAGGCCAAAGGACATAACCTTATAATATTACGTATCAAAGTAGGTAGTGAACAATGTGTACATTTGAACCTCAAGGGCCAAATGATGTGCCTCGGAAGAGGATTTACCTATGCGTGGATAGGTCCCTTAGAGAACAATTACCGGAGAAAGGATGAGTATGGGTTTGGATGGACAAAATGCAAGGAAAAGAAAAGTTTAAGACTCATAAGCTACTCATATATTAGACTTATCGCTTAAGCACCCATGAACTAATATTTTGCTAGATGTGATGCACTAATTCAAAACGTTGGGTTGCTCATCGTCACAACCTTACTTAAGGGTTACTATGAGCTAGGGTAGAGAAGAACTTTACATGGAAGAGCTTAAAGAGAAAATTTCATTAATATAAAAGAAAAGTCTAATTGTAGTTATTGTGCATAAATAAGTATTTATATTTTTAAGAAAGGGTAAAGATTACATAATTTCAAGAATAAAAAAGAAAAGGATAATTAAGTAATCCTTCTAGAATGAGAAAATTCTTCTATCAAGTTTATGTCCATGGAAAATGGGACACGTGTCTTTATGAGAAAGGTTGAAGCGCCTACTATTAATGATTTATGATATGTATGGATCAAGTTAGCATTAGTGGACTCCTTAGGTAACTTAGAGCTAAGGACCTAGAAAGAAACAACTTTCTAAGAAGGTCAAGAGGTTGAATACGAGAGCTCTTGATAGCTTGGCCACATCTGGCTTTGTTAAGGTGATACACTAAATGACTCAGAAACTAAAGAGGTCATATAGGTCGATGTCTTTGGCTTTTAGGTTAGGGTTTGAAGAACTGGTTGGGGTTTGAAGAATCGGAGAGGTTGTTGACCTTCTAAAGTACTTGGAATGGTCCTTCAACTTAGAGTGAGAGTTTACTTTTCCTTTTATTGGGGACCATTTCCTTACTGAGGTAAAGCTACATAAGTTCTCTTGGTTAGATCTGCTTCTTCTTCCTTCATTCTTATTTTCCTTGAGTTAGTTTCTCGGTAGCTTGGGTTAGTTGCTTAGTAACTTACTGGTAGGTCTGCTGTATGGCTCTGGCTTAGTCCTTGGCTCTTGGGTTACTTTGTTAAATCCTTGATGCTGGTGTTTGATTAAGTAGTAGTTCAAGATTGAAACTGTATACTATCTCAATTGGTGTTTTGCTAGTCGTACTATGAATAGTTTAATTGTAGGCAAATTCCACTATGGATAGGCATGAATCCCAATCAGCCTGATTTTGTCCAATAATAGCTTGAAGAAGAGATCTTAGTGCTTGGTTGACAACTTCTATTTGACTATCAGTCTGCAGGTAGTAAGATATACTAAATAGCAATTTGGTCTTTAGTTAGTGCCATAGGGTCTTCCAAAATTGGGAAAAAAACTTCAGATCTCTATCAGATACAATACTTTTATGAACTCCATGCAACCTTATGTTCTGTTGCAACAATAGGAAAGAGATAGCCAAAGCATCGTTAGTTTTGTTGCATGGCAAAAAATGTGCCATTTGCTAAATTTGTTGACCATGACCATGATAGAGTCCTTTCCTAAATTGTCTTTTGTAATCCAAGAACAAAATCCATGCTCAAGTTTTCCTATGGCTTGGTCAGTATTGGTAAAGGCATAGCTTTTTCTTGCTTAGCTTGGTTCTTGACCTCTTTGTAAGTTGCACATCTCTTAATTATTCAGTAGATATCCCTTATCATTCTAGGCCAATAAAATTTTAACAGTTCATACATCTTCTTTTCTTTGAAATGATTAGATAGTCCTCTTTTATGTGCTTCTTGGACGAGTAAGTCCCATACTAAGTATTTTGGCACACACAATCTTCCTACTAGGAAAAGGTATCCTTCTTCAACAAATTAGTCATCTAATGTTGTCTTGTCCTTACACTCAGTAAAGATTGGTTCGAAATGGGGTTCTTGCAGATACTGCTCTTTGATGCTCACAAATTCAAGTAATCTTGTTTATAGCTTGGAAATAGTATATGTTATCTCGATAAGGCATTTGTAATTACGTTAGCCTTCCCTCACTTATACTTGATTATGAATGTGAATCCCTCTAAGAACTCAACCTACTTGATTTGTAACTTCAAGAATTGTGGTTGACTTCTCAGATATCTTAAGGTCTAGTGATTAGAATACCTAACAAACTCCTTCGACAATAAGTAATGTTGCCAAGTCTATAGAGTTCGGTTTAGGGAATATAATTTTTTATCATACACTAAATAGTTCAAAGTAGGTCCTTTAAGTTCCTCGCTAAAGTGGGTAATAGGTTGACAATGTTGCATGAGTACCGCTCCAATTCTTATACTCGAGGCATTGCATTCTAATTTAAAAACCTTGTTGAAACAAAGTAAAGATAATACGGTTGCTAAAGTCAACCTTTTCTTTAGCTCAGTAAAATTCTTCTCTTCTTTATTTCCCCATCAAAATTTAGTATTCTTCTTCATGAACTCAGTAAGAGGCGCAACAACAGTGCTAAAATTTGATATGAACTTATAATAGAAAAAAGCTAAACCTTGAAAACTTCTGACGTTAACACATGAGGTTGAGGTTGGCCACTTTGTAATAGCTTAGACCTTTTCCTCATATACTCTAAGACCTCCTCTTTTGGCCATGTACCTAAGAAATACAACTTCCTTTGAATAGTAACAACACTTCTTTAGATTACTAAACAATTATTCAGCTCTTAGCACTTCGAAAATAGCTCGAAGGTGTTTCATATGATTAGGTAAGTGAGAAGTACATACCAAAATGTTATCAAAGTAGTCGAAAACAAAATTCCTTAATTGGTTTTATAGTACATAGTTCATTAGCCAAATGGCATGACAAGCCACTTGTATAATCTATGTCTCGTTTTGAAGTTTGTCTTCTATTCATTGCCTTCGTGCATCTAAATTTGATGGTATCAAGACTTGAGATCAATTTTGGAAAATATACTTGATCCATGCAACTCATCTAACATATCGTTCAACTTGGGAATTAGATATCAATTCTGTGAGCCCTGTAGTTTTATGTAGTTATTTCAAGCTAGTAATTTAGGGTGCATGCAAAAGTATGCTAATTAAGATGATATTTCACGTATGAATTCGAAGAGTTAAACAATGACACGTTATGAGTTTAGAATATTGAAATATAATAAAATAATAGAACTATAGCAAAAAGGGGATAATTTCTAAATTATATTATACTGTAATTGATCCTTTATAAATGCGTAAATTAGGTAACAAAAAATAATTGAATTTTAGAGATAAATTATTTAGACACAAAAATTATAATGTGACTTAAACCAATATATAAATATAGTATGTGTACCCCGAGTATAATTATTAAATAAAATTATATACTTGAAAATGCTTAAAATACCCTAAAATATGTATAATTACCTAAAATTTTAGGAGAAAATAATTCAAAAAAAATTAACAAACAAAGGCTGAACTATTAGAATCACCTTAGATTAGGCGTGATATATGAAATAGATAACTGTTGGAGGATTGTGCTAGTATTAAGACACTTATCAATACTAAAAATTAAGGGTATTTAAGCTTATAGGGGAAAGAAAATGGCCATTTTGTACCTTGCACTTAGGAAACATCACCCATTTCTCTCTAGAGCATCACTTAGTCGCTTAGGATTTTGAGAAAATTAAGGAAGCAAGAAGAAAGTTTAAGGAAAATTTTTGGAAAAATTTAGAAATGATATTGCACAAACTGAGAAAAAATGTAGAATGATGACCTACGGAAGATCTAGGTGTAAACCACCACCACTAGTCAACAGTAGAGGTAGCACCAAGAGGGGCTGACATAGTGGTGGTGGTTGTTAGTGGCTAGATAGTGAACTTCTGGTAAGTTACAATTTCATCTTTGTTTCCTCTGATTTAGTAAAAATATTAAATTAACTCCTAAAATTATGAAAAAATTATTTTGGAATATTTTTATACGTGCTCTTTAGGAAAATATTAGATTATAAAATTTTTAAGTAGATATAGGATCTTCTTAAGAAATTGCGCAAAATTGATTAAATTTCAAAGTTATTTTAAATGACCCTATCGATGTAGTTTCTAAACAAAACTTTTATGGAGAATCCTAATATTATATGTAAGTATTGCATGAAGAGTTTTTGGATAAAAGTGATTTTTATAATTCAATGACTTTTATGCCTTTAAATTTGGTGAAAAATACAATTTTCTTGAAGATTTCATATATTAGGCTTGATGAAAACCCTTGGTATTAGGTTTTGAAGTTTATTTGTATCATGTTATACTGTGAAGAATAATTTGGAGTTATGTGATTTGAGTTGGAGTTGAAATATACACAAACCACTAGTTATGATATGTATGTGCATTAAGTTGAAGATAAGAGGATTTAGAGGTTTGGGTGATATGATGATAATGGGTATGATGAATTTGTTGGATGATCATGTCATACCATGTATGTAACCTATAATAAGATATGAGAGCAAGTCCTGTTATGCAAACTAGTGAATTTAATCTATTCAAAAAGTTCTTTAGAAGGTTGATTTAGTAAAAGCGTGATTTAAATTCTTGGTACGGATACTTAATTAAGGGGCTAGCTGGTGCAAGGATCTTGAATATAACCATGTCAGAGTCTTGTTAGGATAATATTTGGTAAAAGAGGCATGGTAGTGATGACTTCAGAGACAAATTCAAAAGATTAGTGAATGAAAGGACTTTAACTCTATTTATGTTGGTGCCTTGTTTAGGAAGTATTTAGTGAAAGAATTATGATTGCAATGATTTTAAAGACTTGACTAGAGAGTTGGATGATTTAGAAGGTTTTGGATGTAATCGCTTTAATGTCATCTTTAGAGGGTTGGTTTGTAAATAGGGGATTTAATCTCTAGTTCAGAGAGTTGATTAGAAAGTTGGATGGTAAAAGGGACTTAATTATACTCCATCATAGACATGTTTGAGAAGTATTTGGTAAGGGAACTGTGGTCAAAATAGCTTTGGCACTTGATTTGAGGTTTGGTTGGTGTGAAATATTTAGAGGAAATGACTTTAGAGGCTTGTTCAGATAGTTGTTTAGAGCAAGCAATATAATTGGAATAACATCAGAGACTTAGATGGAGGTTTACTAGTCTAAAGATACTCATCCAGAGACTTTTTAGAGGTTATGAGACCAAAATTAGGTACTAAGTGAGCTTCAGAACTTTGTTAAGAGATTTCAATAACAAGTTGTAACTCAATACAAATCTTACACGACTTGCTAAAGATAAGTCATAAGCACACTTAAACTATTTAGATAAATTCATTTATCTTATATTTAGTAAAACTAAAGTCATTGTATTGAATATTTTGGGGAAACTAAAGTGGACAAGACCCATATATAAGATTATTAAGCATGACTTGACCAGGTAAGTAGGATCAATACTTCATCGCACTTTGAAGTATTATTTAAGGATACTTAGAGGCCTTAATATATGTTTTGGTTGTGATTGTAAGTTAGTTGTCTATGTATATGCAACGTATGTGCTTAAATAATGCTTTGTTATTTAGAGTGTTGGATTTTATGTATTGGTTGCTTTATGATATTACTGGATTGAACAAATTACTTGATCACCTTAAAAGCAATTTAACTAAAGTTTAGCCTAACTTTTACCTAAGCATGCATCATAACCCATTAAGGGCATGATTAAGATTCTTGAGCCAAACATGGACCCTTCGATAAGGATAACAGAAATGGTTGTTTCCTTACCCTTAGTCAAACTAAGTGATAGGAAAGGAGGTCGCAGTAAGATTAGGGATCGTAGTTCTAAGGTAGTCTTGGGTGAAGCGTATTTCTCTATTGTACAAGCCTTGGTTTGGTTTTGTTTTGATTTGTAAAGTGTGTGATGTCAAATTCTTCAAAACCCGAAGTAGAGTGGGTATAATTTCTCTAATCTCATGAAAATTGGTCAATGTCGTGCGATGGCACTTACTTGTACATGTATAGTATCTAACTAAACTTGTTTGAAAACCCTAGTTGCTATGTGTTAATATGTGCTACTATCTCCATCCCACTTATTGAGTAAGTTATTGCTCATTCTCCTATAGTTGTTTTGTAGGTTTCCCAATAGATACACTAGTATTACTCTAAGTTCCAGAAGTGTAGAGGATGGGGTTAGGGAGTGAGATTCAAGACCAATTGGTACAATTCCTATTTTGTTGATTGACTTTACTAACCTTTAAGAAAACTAATAGGGTTGCTTTAGGTAACCTTATAGTTTTCAATTATTGTTACTATTACTATGTTCTGTAAATCTTTGGACTTTTATAAATCTTTATTATGGCATTTTTCTGAAGTTATTTATAAAACCTGATTTCTTCTTAAGCATTTATATTACAAAAGCTCTTTCAAAAGTTATTTTAGAAAATAGCATCATAGGTTGATACCAAATAGGTATTGAATTGGATAATTCAAAGCTGTGGAGTGGTAAAGGCCTGGTGTATGGTTTACCTATGTTAGCAACTAAAGTGGTTAGCTTTTAACTTAGGTTGGTTTGGGACATGACGAATACTTAATGGTTATTCTATTAATAGCTTAATTATCTACACACATCCTTTAACTTTCATCTTTGTTGGGAACTAATAATATAGGTATAGTACATGGACACATGCTTGTATGGACATAACCTTTCTCAATGAGTTCATTTACTTGTCTTTGTATCTTAATAG
Organism: Lumnitzera racemosa; assembly: GCA_024138005.1. Taxonomy (NCBI): domain Eukaryota; kingdom Viridiplantae; phylum Streptophyta; class Magnoliopsida; order Myrtales; family Combretaceae; genus Lumnitzera; species Lumnitzera racemosa. Next base: position 78,477,149 of record JAMXBC010000010.1, read on the forward strand.
CTTGCTTAAGATTCATAAGGTATGCCACTTGGTTTGGTAATGCGGCTCCTTATTGTAGGTTGATGCCATGCTCTATTCTTCCCTTCTGGGGTAAACCCTTTAACAATTTGTTTAGAAATAGGTTGGCAAATTCTCTAAGTAATTCTTCAACCTCTGTAAGTAGGTTGGTATGTTTGTGAATTTCCATCAACCTTCATTCCAGCAACCTTCGTACTAGCAAGAAGGTCAGCTTATCACTTTTTATATTCTTTCTTAGCTCGGATCAACTCATCACCAGGGTTTCCTTAGCCCTTTAATCTAGATTAGACTACATACTACTAACTTGACTTAGTATCATCAATAAGAGTGTAACAGGTTAACAATCTTTCTCAAAACTATAGGTATTCTTATATCCATCATGCAAGACTCTTCGATGAAACAACTAAGGTCAGCCTAATAGAGTATGGCAAGTATACATTGGTAATACATCACACATGATCTCATGCTTGTAAATTCTAATGGTAATTGCTAATAACACTTGCTTCTTGACATGTAATGATCCCCTCTCATTCAGCCAATGCAATTTATATGGTTTAGGGTGCATAGAGGTAGGTAAGCTCAATTGTTCTACCATTCTAGTAGAAGCAACATTCATATAACTTCATCTATCAATAATCAAAGCATAAAGTTAATGGTTTACCTTATAAGTAGTATGGAACAAATTCTTACACTATTGTTCTTGTTGATCATGTTTAATGTTAATAGCTTGGCAAATAACCGACATTAGAATATATCCTTCTTTAGGGTAGATATCATCTTATGTAACTTCCACCTTTACTTCTTCCTGTGTTTCTTCTGTAGCTTTACTATCTTCTTCATTTGTATTGTATACTTTGAAGGTCAGTACCTTACCCTTAATGACCATCATTCACTAGTTTAGACACTAGGCGACTATGTGATCAAAACTCTTGCACTTGAAGTACTTTAACTTATTAGTCTTTCTCTTAGAGGTTTGCCCCATTTTAAATTCCTTCTCTTTCCCTCCTTACTCCTTCTCATCTCTACATCTAACATTCCCTTTGGCCTATAATCAAACCGATAAGCTTCTTGCGTTTTCCTTGGGTAGGTTAACTTGTTGAAATAGATTGGGAACAAGTAAGTCAATAAGTTCCATTTCTCTTCTATCTCTTAATACGTTGGGCTACCTTAATAACTTCTTCAAGGGTTTGGTAGGACAATACTTCTACAATTTCCCAGACTTCATATTTTCGACCTTTACCAAATTTGGAAACAATTCGAGCTTTAAGCTCCTCCACTTCACATCGAATCATTAGCATTTGAAACTCTTATACATACTCGGTTGTTCACCTTGCCTAAGTTCTTACAATTTTGCAAAAGTGTCCCGATAGTAAGATTCATGTATGAATCTATTTCACATGACCCTCTTCATCTCTTCCCATGACCTCACACCTTGGCATCCCTTTGTCTCTCTCATGGCGTACTTCTTCTTCTACTTCATATATACGTACCTAGTGAACTCTAGGACAGCAAGCCTAACCTTGTCTCGTTTAGCATAATGATAACATTTAAATAATTTCTCCACGTGCTCTTCCCATTTTAGGTATTCATTAGCATTACTACTTCATGAGAAGCTCGATATTTAGATTTTCACGTTATCAATACTTCTATGAGCTTATGTAGTACGTCTCTCATCATAATAATCCTCATCAAATTCCTTGTCAACCTCACCAATATCATTTAGATCAATCTTTTGTGGAGCTTGCTGATTAGCTCTCCTTTACAGTTGTCAAATGGGGAAATATGCTTCAATAGGTTGGCCTTCATATCGTTTACCCCTAGGTTCATGCTCTATTCTTCATAGAGCTCTTCTTCTTCACTTTCTTCTTCTTAGGCTAGTTCTAGTTTACGATTAACCCTCTATTCATTTCCTTTTAATTGGATATGATTAGCTGGGATGATTTCTCTTCTGTACAGAGCATCATGAACTTAGTTAATCCTTTGGTTAGCTCAATTTTTAGTTATAGTGATCTCATCAGCTCAATTATCGGCTCATTGAGCTTCACTTGTATGGGTAACCATTACGCCTTGTAAGACGATCGATTCGCTAATAAGTAGTCCTTGGTGCCTACTTCACATGTTGGCCTCTTCTTCGAGCATTACTTTCATTGTCACCAATAATCACTTTTATGCTTGAGTATATCATTCCTTTACTATTATTCCTTTACTCTCAATTACTACAACACCACCATACAGCTTAATAACCATCAAACACAATTCAACACTGCAACAACGGACTTAAATCACAAACTTTAACTCTACTTACTACTTTGCTTTGCAAATTAAAAATAGATTACAACGGATTCTCTTTACACTCAATTCGTATTCAATCAAAATACTTAGAGCTTTAACTACGACTACTCCAAAACATTCAATTAAACACACTCTTTGCAGCTAATGCCCAACACAACCAATAAGAACAATTGTACACCACAACTAAAAAATAAAACTCAAACTCTCGACTGTATTTAGAACCTCGAGCCCTAATACCAAGATGATATGCCATAGAAGACGTCTTACTTATGCATGGATGGGTACCCTAGAGAGCAGTTACTGAAAAAAGGATGAGTATGAGTTCAGATGGACAAAATGAAAGGAAAAGAAATAAGCCTCATAAGCTACTCATGAATGTGACCCATTGCCCAAGCACTTACGAACCAACACCTTATTGTATGTGACACATCGATTCGAAATGTTGGGTTGTTCATTGGCATAACCTTGCTCAAGGGTTGCTATGAGCTAGGATATAGAAGAACTTCATATGGAATAACTTAAAGAGGAAATTTCATTAAAATTAAAGAAAAGTCTAATCACAACTACTGTACATAAATGGATATTTATACCTGATACTTCCTAAGGTTCCAAATGTGCTAATTTACCAAAAATGGTGAATATTACATGATATCATGAATAAAAAAGAAAAGGACAATTAAGTAATCCTTCTAGAAAGAGAAGCTTCTTCTATCGGGTTTATGTACATGAGAAATGGGACACTTATCTCTTGACTTGTGCAAGAGCCGGTTTCAAATCGTAAACCGACTCAAAACTAGCTCGTCAGGCCATTGAGCCGGCCTAGGCCCTAAGAGCCCAAGCGGTTCAATTATGGCAACCTACCAAACTAGTAGGTTGAACTACCCTTTGAACCGATGGTTTGGCCCAACGATTTGAGGTAAGGCTAACCCCAAAAATTTAAAAAATATATATATAAATAATATAATATATATATATAATGTAAACATACTATATATATTATGTATAATATATAATATACAATATATATATGATGCAAACAAGTATATAATATATGTAATATATAATAATTAAAATACTATATATATATATATGTATACCATATATGTATATCATATGTAATATACTATATAATATACAATATATATGTATATATATAACATAACATTACGCATTTATGTTCATACAATTTAAATGAATTATTTCGAGATTGAAAAAAATTGAACCGAAATTAAAATTTTCGATTAGCAAGCAATGATATAAAGTTTTGAATTTAGTTGGAAAAAATAGATATATAGTTTACAAATTATTTATAATGATTAAGGGAAATTCGAAAAAAGCAAAAAAAAAAAAAAAAAAACCTTACAATTTAAGGGCTCCTGAATTGGCCTAAGCCTACCCCCTTAAGGGCTAAGGCCCATTCATTCATTTGTTGACCCGTGAATCAGCGATTTAGGGCCAGTTCTAAGTTGGGTTGAACCGGTGTATAAGTCTACATGTCTTCGTAAGAGAGGTTGGTGCGCTTTCTTGTAATGGTTTCTAATATGTCTGGATAAGGTCGGCATTAGTGGACTCCTTGGGCAATATGGAACTAAGGACTAAGGATAAGAGAAGACCATCTAATAAGGTTAAGAGGTCGAATACAATAGCTCTTAATAGCTTGAACCCATCTGATCTTGTTAAGATGATACACCAAATGGCTTGAGACCTAAAGAGGTCATATAAGTTGGCATCTTTAGCTTTTAGGTTGAGGTTTAAAGAATTGGCTCGACAATGGAGGATTCGAAAGACTAGGCTGAATAAACCTTTAGCTCTTGCTTAGGTAAGGGGTTTAGTTAGCGGATTCCTATTAGCATGCATATTTGGTTGTAACTTGAGTAGGTATCCATAAAGTTGAGCATTGCATTGCTTGATGTTGAATCAACGAACTAATTGATCTTTAGGAGGGGAAAGTAGTCCTTCAAGCAGGTTTTGTTCAGGTCGGTGTGGTATAGCACATTTGCTACTTGCTATTGGACTTTTTGACTAGCATTTTGTTTGCTAGATAAGTTGGGTAGTGCTCTTCCCTCACAAAGCTAGCTCGAAGAAGCTTTTACACCACCTGCTCATTGTCACTTTGGTGTGAAGTTCCTTCTCTTCTGCTTGACAAGTCTCACATTAGGGTTTATTCGAAGGTGGATCATCGCCTTTGGGATGTTTATGATCTTGTCCTTCGAAGAAGATACAAAAACGTCAGAGTGGGAATGAAGGAAAGTAACGAGCTCTTCTCCACCCTCGGTAGATAGTAAGGTTCTTATCTACATGGTTTGCTTGAGGCTATCTCTAAATTGTATGAGCTTGGTCTTCTTTGTAAGCCCAACCTTTGAACTTTGTATTTCCTCCAGTCTTAATTCGATGTGAATGACTTAATCCCAAGCAATGTCCTTCAAACTATCTTGGTGTTAATTAATAATGGATTGATGTTAGGGTATTCTACGCCTTGTTTGTCTTCATCCGAGAAGAGATGACGATATTTATATTTAGCTTCTTTACTCGGATGGATAGTACCTCATGCTGTAGCTTGGAGGATCAAGCTATGTCTACTGACCCTAGTCCTTCGATTATGGTTTGGACCTATCATTCTCTACCTGAACATTGGGTTTTGTCGGGTTGTTTTCCTATTATGGTTGTTGTTGTTGTTCTTCTTCTTCTTTAGTCTAATAGTACTTGAATGGTCGTTAGATTTGATTTCTCTTGTTAGTGACAAGGTGGTCAATGCAATCTTTGTGCACAAGGCCTTTGGTAGCATTTTTAAGGTAATGGCACTTAGTGTTGTGCCTGCACATGTTGTGGTAATCATAAAATTTACCAGATGTTGCTGCTTCGAGGTTTTCTTTAACAAGAGGAGGTTAGGGGAGCGATCCCCAAACCTTGTAAAGGACTTCACCAATAGGGTGATTTAATGGTGTATAGTTCATATAATTTGTGAACTTTTGCTTGTACCTCTCTTGGTGCTCCTTAGAGGAAGATGGGCAATCTTCTTTGGGACTGAGGCGAACATTCACCAAGGAGCATTTATCACAGCTATCAATTTTTAGCCTTACTCGGAGAGCATCTTCTTAAGCAAATTACTTCTTGCTTGTTCTCATGAAGTCTTCAAAAGTGTTTAAGCAATGAAGTGTGGTGGCCTCGAAGAATTCACTGGGTTCAGATCATTGATGATAGCCTAGAGAGGAAACCCAATGTTAACCTTTGGAACTTAGAGCTTTGCTTGGTTGAATCACTGCAAGATGGCTCGAAGGGTTTCATTGGCCCATTGTTTGACATTGTATAAAGTTGATGAGTCCCTGCGTAGCACTTTGTTGCCTTGAAAGTGCTGCTGTAACTTGATTGCTAGCTTATCGAAGGAGCTAATGGAGCTATCTTAAAGTTGATTGAACCACAACAACATTACCTTCATTAATGTGCTAAAAAATGTCTTGCACATTATAGCATTGAAGAAGTTGTGTAGGCTCATCATGGTGTGGAAATGTACTAGGTGGTCGTCAGGATTGCTCAAGCCATTATAAGTATTAAGGTACCGGAGTCAGATACCTTGTGGAAGAGTCTTTTTGAGGATTATTGATGTGAATGGGCTCCTACTAGCACCTAATCATGATGCTTGAGCTGAAGATCTAGCTCGCTTTTACTTGCACATGCTTAAGGTACAACAAATGTGCTCATCTAGCTTTTGCACATTCATCTCCTCGAGTGGCTTTTGTGATCAGCTTGGGGAGAGTTCACTTTGCATGCTGTTGGTGCCCAACAGCTCACCCTATACTTATGCCTTAGCGTGGTTAGTATTCAATCTCTTGTACAAGACATTTAGATTACATATGCTCACATAGGTAAGTAGGGTTTGTTGGAGGCATTAAGGAATGCCTACCATGTTCACTTGGCTTACTTGATGAACCAATAGAGGGATCCTTAGGGTTAACTTTACCTTTCTACTTATGCAAGGCTGCTATTTCTTGCCGTAAATTAATGTTTTCTTAAAATTTTTTTTGATTGGTTTCCGCTGTTTGATTGAACATTACCTTCATCTGTTTGAACTCCAAAGGCTGGTTAGTCGTTTGTATGCATGGTGGTGATTGGTCACCATCATTCTGGTGTGATGGTTCCATATTTGTGTTTCTATTGCAAAGCATGTTAGTGGATCTATGGAAATAGTAAGCACTAAATGGTGATAATGTTTATTAAGAAGTGGTCTTCTAGTGGTCTGATTGTTGTGTGTGATGGAGACTTACCAAAAAGCCTCTTGTGACGTTGCCAATGAGGGCCTTACTAAAGTTATCAAGGAAAGTTTTGAAGGAAGAAAAATGAGAGTGTATTTTTGGTGTTTCAAGTGTATAAAGAGTGCTCGAGAGAGGGATCATTGTATCTATAGCTTCATGCCCTATTCATAAGGCATTGAGTTTCCTTGTCACGGATACATGTAGAATGGGGATTGGCTCGTATACGATCTGGGTATGGACACATATACAATATGAGAAAGGACAACTTCTTTTTATCAATTGGTAAACCTTGGGAAGGGAGATTCTCCCATTAGTATGGGTAATGAAGGGAGAGAAGAAAGCTGAGAAGAGCCTTCGATGTTGTGTTCTTCAGCCTAGGCACCAAGCCCTTAGGATGTTCGGGGTCTTGAGGTTGGAGTAGACTTTCTAGGTTGTGGATTAGGTTGCCTTGAGGACCTTGAGTCATTGGGGTTTGAGCGTTGATAGAGATGTATAAGTGGATTTTGACCTATTGGTCAACCCATTTAATTAGCTTTTTAAATAGGTTTGAGCTAATGTGTTTTAACCTGTTTAACCTGCAAGTTAAAGTAAGCTTGTTTAGGTTTACCTCTTTAACACATTTATATCTTTGGCTTATAGGTCGACCTATTTAACTTATTTTTTTAAATGAGTTAGAGTCGAGATTTTTTGGTAAGCGAATCAAATGAGCCTAACCCATTTAATCCAAGGCTAAATTGGCCTGATTAGGTTGACCTGTTTAACCCATTTATATATCTTTAGGTATCGAAAAATCAGGCGCTCCCAAGGACTTCATTAGAGGCTTACGATTTCTTCTATTGGTTGAAGTCAGAGAAGTGCTTGGGGCCATTTGAGCACATTTTGTGGATATTAGGCACATTGATTGTTTGCCTGTGTTTAGATTTGGGTTGGCTCATTCTTTAAGGCTTGAGTAGATTGGCCTTTCAGGGATGAAGTAAGATTTCGACCCTAAAAGCTGCTCAGGAAATTTGAGCATGCTTAAACACCTTGGTTTGGACCTCTAGAGTTTGAGGTTAAAAAAGCCTATCAATGGTGCACCACTAGATTAAAAGAGATTTCGTTCTTTTGCAAAGATCCAATTGCTTAATTTAAGACGCATAATAACATTAACAATGTATTGCGTAATCTCTCACTTTAATTTCTTGTCATACACGCGAAAAGGATCTAGCTTAACAATGAAATTTTGAATTGCGCAAATAAGTTTCTTAATTTTGCAAAATGACCCAATAAGCCTACATATACCACCAACTTGAATCGTGCTGCAAACTCGTACCTACTAACCATTACTTGTGAAATGCACGAAAGGAAACAAATAAGCAAGTCCATGACTCTAATTTTTGAAATTTCCTCAATTTCAGTCGACAATTTCAATCATTTTACGAAATCGAGAGATCTAATTGCAATACTTGATGTTTAAGAGCTCATGTAGGAGTTTACTATGCATTAGGAATTAACTAAGGGCTTTACATATGTAGGAGGCCTTTATCTAAATATAGTTACCATTTACATGAATGAACTCTATACAACATGATCAAAAGAGAATTCTATACAACGGGGTCTGTAATCTTGGCATCATTGGAATCTAGATCACCCAGTAGGGCGAACTAAACATTTTAAACATATGGGTTGCGCAAATAGCCGCGGTAGTCCTATGCCGGGGAAGCGGTTTCAATGTCAAACTATGAAATATCAACAAATAACCACGAAAAACTATACAAGTAATATTATTTGCATCACCAAGTGAAAGTAACAGCCTTCACATGAATTGCGTCGAAACTGAAAAGAAAGCTAAAACAAAAAATTTTGCAAGATTGGGAGTTAAGAAATCCATACATCATGAAAAAGGGGAAATGATACACCACGATTGAAATCAAATAAAATATTCAGCATATGTTATGCACTTGAACTGCATTAACATTTAGCTATTAGCAAATTAGTATGCCCAGGTAAGGGGAAAAAACAAAGGCTTAATTTCACAATAACATGAGAAAATAGAGCTATGGCCAGAGGCAAGAAATTTTCCATACGAAGGATAATGATTTGATAAACAGGTCCTGAGTACCAAAAAATTTTTAACAGGACAGAATAAAGTCCCAAACTCAACGCTTGGAGTACTGAGGAGCTTTACGAGCTTTCTTGAGACCAGCTTTCTTCCTTTCGACTACTCTAGAGTCCCTGGTTAGAAGTCCCTCCTTCCTCAAAGGAGATCTATGGTCCTCACTCACCTTTAGCAAAGCACGGGCAACGCCAAGGGAGATTGCCTGAGCCTGACCAGAAAGGCCACCTCCATGAGCTTTGACAAAAACATCATAACTGTTCTCATAACCAAGTGTTACTAATGGAACTTTGACATACTGAAGCCACAACGGATTGCCTTGAAGATACTCCTGTAAAGCATTCAAACTCTATGCATTCAATAAAAAAAGATCCTACTTTATAAATAAAGCCTTGCCTCCAAATTAAAGGACACATTTATGCATACAATCTTGAGAAAAATTAATGGGGAACAAACTTTATTGATTTCGACTCAAAAATGAAAGTTCTTTTTTTTTTTTTTGGGCTAAAGAAAATAACAAAAAACATTCCTTCATAACGTAAACACTCACCAAACATCCTTTCTCCACAACCATTGATTAGAAAAATTACAAAATACTGTTCCTATAAGCAGTCAGACCCTATAACTTATCATAAATAGCTGTAGCATCTTTCACAACCATTAATCTATCATTTTACAGCCTTGTAGCTTTTGTCTCTATTTTGCAATTAAAATTAAGCCACTCCCAGCGGTAAAGTCCAGCATCTGCTATTGTCAATAAGTCCGACACTCAAATAAGACAATGCTGCATAGTGCCAAGTTTTGCTCTGAATTTCGGACTCTGAATTAGCTGGTACCAATCAGTTTTGCATCATAACTAAAGCTTTTTCTCTCATCATAGATAGCAATTAGACACTTTCATTCAGGCATTGAAAGATCTGGTGACTGTTTAGAATATTTTTAGAAAATTTTTGTGATAGAAAAGAAATATCTTTAGAACAAGACAAAAAACATATATATATATATATATATATATTCTCACTACTTTATACATTTAAAAGATATTGTTAGATTTATATATATTATTTATTAATAGGCATCTTTTATTTAAAAATTAAAAAAAAAATGGTAGGATGGAAAAGCTCATATAAATGAGTATTTCTATGACATTAACAAACAAACAAAAGTTAATGCTAAGATTAGTCTAAAGTAATTGTTAGGAGTTGACGAGTGCCTTGTCACTTGAAGTGATGAGGCAAAGCGAGGTGCACCAGTGCGACTTGCAGGTAGCAGGGCAAGGCAACTTGGAAAAAGTGTCTGCCTTTTTGTCCAAGGCACAAAAGTGAGCCCTCCTGCGAAATTTCTCAAAATTTGTGTGGTTGGCTGAATTTCTTTTAGTGTTTTATGTAATATTAAATAGCAAATGATAAGATAAATTGAGCTAATGAACTTTAATATCAAGTTCCCAATTCAAGTACCCATTGCTAGCTATTCCTCATAAGGTAACGTGTATTATGCCTCATGTAATAACTCCCATTTCAAGTTTCCATGTCACCTAGCCTCATATCAAGTTATTATTTATAATCTGTTGTGTGTTGTAAATTGTTATCAACTTAATTGTGATTTAAACTTGTTGGCTTCTTCTATTCTATTCTTACAAGTTCAACACTCATCTAACTTGAAAGTTTCATTTGTACACATTACCCCTGTTATTTGTTAAATTGGAAAGCCAAAATAAACTCCTATTTATGTTAATTGTATTTGAAGCTAGTGATTATTTACTATTAAAATTTTGTTTATATTCTACAGATAAAATAATTTTTAATTAAGGATAATACATCTCAAATTCTTTTAGATTACATATAATATATAGTAATAAAATTAATGACATTAAGGGGAATATGATATAGCATACTGAGTATTTGCTGTTAAATTTATTCAATATTCCTATCAACTTTATGGATTGTGCCTCAGTTTAATCAGGAGTGTGCTTTTCTTGTGCCTCTCATCTTAGGCAATTTCAAGGCCATGGGCCTTGAGTGCACCTTTCACCTTTGACCACATTGAGATCAAAGGTTTCTTTCTGATGAGTCTTCAATATTAAGAGATAGAACGGTTATCTGTAATAAGCCCTCAACCCTTTACAAATATTGCCTGTGACTATATACCTAACCTATGCTTGAAACATCTTGGTAATGGAACCAAACATCAAGTGTGGTTTATAGAAGATCAATTTGAAGTGTTTCTTCCAAGATTATGAGCAAGACTGGGCAAGAGAGGAGGAAGGATACATATTAATGGCTGTACTTGCGGAGATAACCAGCTGACTCTTGTGGCAAAAATGAAACTTTCTGGTCATTTCAGTAAAGCTGGCATTGTTGGTAAAGGAGAAAAGTCACATTGGTTGCCAACTGCCACAATCATCCCAATTTGAGAGTCACCCACAGAAGACCTGTAAGAGTTGATGTTGCAAGCCATTTGACACTATTTACAATCACCCCAATTCTGGAATCACTAAAACTGTTGCTGCTATAACAATATATGAAGATTGAAAATACTGGACTACTAACAGCCATTAAAATTGTTCAAAAACATCCTTCGCAAGACATACACACCTTAAGGTTGTGTTTGTGTCCCCTAAAAATATTTTTCAGACTTTTTCTAACATTTGTTAAAATGATATCTTTTCAATTGTTAAATATTATCGTAAAATTTCAAGAGATTGTAAATAGCATTGGCATTTAACAAAAAGTAGTGGTAGGAGACAATGGCAGTGGTTGACCTTCAGTAGTGGTGCTTCTTATTTCAGATAACATCAAACCAAATCCTCTTTGTGCGAACAAGCTTTTCCAGGTGCCTTCAGCTTCAACAGATTTTCTGTTAAACATGCTAGGGATACTCCAAGAGGTCCATTTAAGAAAGATGGATTGGCAAAAGTTGCCACATGCCTTCATCTTGTGGCTTGCTTGGATCTTAAGCTCAGCACTATGAACAAGCTAATCATTATAGAATGGTCTTATTGAGTTTGTTACTGGTCTAGGTAGCAAGAAATCAATGGGTGAATTTTTCTTAAATTTTCTGCCTTACCTACCTATTTTGATAAAAATTAGGATTCCATTTAAGAGGGAACCCAAATACCAAATATCTGTAGAAAATGGCCCAATAAAATGGCTCAATTTAAGAGCAAGCTTAAGATCTCTTGAGGAATGCTTTTTTCTTTCTTTCTTTCCTTTTTTTTTTTTTTGTTTTTTAAGGGTGGGGGGAGAAGACAATGCTTGATTCCTCATTCCCGTTTTCACAATCTGAGTTACATAGAACAACTGCCCTTAGTAAAATCACACATGTATTAATTGTCACATGAAAAATAGGTGCTGCAAAACTGCATCCTATACTGCCCCACGTTCTACATGAATACTAACACATGAAAAATAGCTCTAGCACTCATCCAGTGGGGTCACCTCCAAAATCCTTCCTATTACCTATGTGGAGTGGCCAATGAAGGCCACTCTTACCTTTTCTTTGATGTCTGCTCCCACATGCGCTTGCCAAAAGGTTTGCCAAAATTTGCTGGTGCCCTTCACCCTTTTCTGCTTGCCAAGGTTCTACTTCAAGTCATGTTTCACGCTTTTCAATTATCACTTCTTTGCATATAGCCCTGGCCACATCTGTCCATTTATTTGGCAAGAAGAAAATCTACTGGCTTTGGCAATGCAGTTATGCAACCATCTTTGATTGCAAGGACTCTATCCTATATTAGGTTTTGAAATCCCACTTGAGGTTTTGGTTTACCCTTATTATGAGTAGTATCATGACCATTTTATTTCAAAGCTTAAACTTATGGATAATAGTGTGAACTATTACATTTATTATATAAAGCTCCTCCTCACTTGTAAGTTGGGCTTTGACTGAGCCAAACAAGTAGAAGATTTAATTAGATAGGGGTTGACTGGTGATATAAAGGTTTAAACTTATGATCTCTTACTCTGATACCATGTTATGAATATTACTACAACTATCTTATTTAACAGTTTCAATTTGTAGATACGGTTTGAACTATTATATTTATTATATAACAACCCTAATCTCTTAGTTTCTTAGCCTATGTCAACACTAGTGTCTAGCCACCCATCCCTTGGGAGTTTGCTATGTGAATTTTCTTTTTTTTTTTTTATAAATAAAAATTTCATTGATATAAGGAATTCATGCAATTGCAAAAATAGGAAAGGGTTACAAATGACACTCCAAAAACAAAAGGGAGTAAACAAAAGCTTGGGAACCAGAGGTAACCACTCCTACCGTGGACAAAGTCTACATAAGCGAAAATTTGTCTTGCTAGACTCTTAGGTTAGGTATTGGGGATCCCAATTGAAATGAGTTTCCTATGTGCCATAAGCAATAAACTGAAGTTTCAAGCCCAACTCTCCATTTGATGATGTTATGGGAGGATGAAGAAGCTGACGCCATCATGGCTTGGATGGTTCCTCGCCAACTTTGATAGGAGGTAGGACAGTCAAAGTTTCCCAAGAGTTCAAGCCAAACCAACAATGTGAAAGGGCAATCAAAGAAAGAGATGGCAGTGGCTTTCTCAGCCATTGCTAAATGAACTTTTAATCTTGTTGTTTAGCAAGTTTCAATTCATACTTTCTCACTTCAATGCAGATTATTGAATTGCCTAAGGAAAAAATAAAAGTAAATAGTTTCCTCTTTTTAAAAATAAGATAATCTTTTCTCATTCGCCATAGAATCTTTTTATAACAGTTATCCAGTCTCACGAACCATTGAATATCACCTTTTGCTCCCACCATCATTTGCACCTAAAAACTACTAGTAATCAAACCTATTAACATTACTTGCCAATTTTGAAACTTTGCCTATAGTAAATGTCAGCAAAAATGTGGAAAACTACTTTTGCAAGACAGACACACCCTGAAATGGAGTCCAAAGTTCAATGTGAATAAACACTATCATATTTCATTCAGCAACTATGGTCATTGTTGGCAATAAGCTTCAATGGACTCAAACTGAGAAGCCCATCTCCAGCTTAATTTATTGTCATACTTCATTGTTCCATTGATAACTCAAACTGAAGTAGCTTAACCATAAACCAAAATTCACCCGTAGTACATAATTGAGCTCAAAATTCAACTCCACTCAAACTTTGCTCCAACTCACAAGCTTGCCTTGGGGGCATGCCTAATATCCTCTAACTCAATTCTATTCCATTTTTCTATTAACCTTCAACCTCAACTTTTCAACAAATCAAGTTCAACACAGTGAATTGAATTAGCGTACCAATCTCAACGTAATGAAGTTTTCATACATTCTAGAGCTCAAACTCAGACTTATGTACACTATTATGAATAAAATCATCAAGAGAATCAGAAATACACAATACCTTAGCATCGCGATAGTTGATGATGACTTTTCCAGTACCTTCCTGAAGAACAACCCTGGCAATGGCGCATTTCCGGCGACCGGTGCCGATGATAGTTTGAGCAGCGAATCCACCGGGAAGTCTCGACTTTACGTACTTCTTGAGGTCGGCAGTTTCGATTTCCGCGACCGATGCATTTACGGTTAGGGTAAAGGGTTTATAGGTGGAGAAGGAGGAGAGAGAAACGGGGAGAGGTTTCGAGGAGGGGTGAGAAAGAGAGAGAGTGTTTGGTCGATGAGAAACACGGGAGGAAAATGAGAGTGAAGAGAGAGATGGCGCGAGGGATGATATGGTTAAGGCCATGTTTTGGAGCGTGAACAAAGAATGAAGGGAACGATGATGGAGAATTTTGGATGAGATAACGTAACGTATTGTATGCTAAAAATGACTAAATTTGTAGGCTTTTCTCCGCCCAACATACTGGACTGGCTATTGGGCGCTCAGCCTAACTGGGCTTGCTGGGCCAAGAGTTGGTTTAATTAGCTGGCCTTGCTGGGCTTAGTAAACCAGGATATTATCCATAATAAGCCGGATTGACGAATGACAAAAAAATTGGTAAACTAGGCCCCATCTAACTTGAAAGAGGAAAACATCTTCCCTCAAAAATATTTTCCTGAAAACTAACATATTTTCATATTTTTCAGGCGTTTGGCTAGTCTTAAAAAAAAAAGTACTAAAAATAATTTTTCGATGTTTGTTTTGATTCAATAACCCGAAACATGAAAACAACTAAAAAATTCAGTTTATTACAAATTAGTATTTCCAATTCATTTATCTCTAAATGGATTTATATGAAAGGCCAGTATCTCCAATAATCATTGTCTCCGGATGATATTTGTTTTGCATTTTTATATATGGATTATAAATAACGTTTTCCTTCCAATAAAATAATAATTATAAATAACACTTGGTCTCAATATAGCAAGAAGTGATTTACTTTTGCCATGTTATTTTTGCTACTTTATTACCCTATTTCCAATATAGGTATCCAAATTTTATCACTTCTTTCACTAAAAGGAAAATTATTCTATTAATATTTAAATTCATAAGAAATATTAGGTCTATATATAGGGATTTATAAAATTTAGGCCATCATAATCACATCCAGTAGATAAGTATTCAAGCAAATTTTTTCTTTCTTTCAAACAAAAAAGCAATGACAAGGTTAATGACTTGAAAAGTTCAATAGATAAGAATCGAAATAATTGTATACAAAAACTTATAAGTATTTAAGTAGAATGTGATCCACTATTCAAACTTTTTTCTTTGAAATTCGACCATCATGCCGATAGAGATACAATCCATGATTGATGAAACATATAAGATAGAAATTTGTAGAATGATATGAGGGTAATAATTAGCATTGTACCATAAAAATTCTAAATTTGTAGTACCTCAAATTCAACATTAGTTCCAATATGATGTTTGATTATCAATTATTGAATTGGAAAAAAAAGCAAAACCAAATGACTAAAAATAAGTTACTCATAGAAAATAACAATTCTAAACAACTAGAATCACTTAATAAAACCAAACATCTAGAAACCTAAGTTCATATCGCTTAATTTTGGTTCATTCTTCATCATGTCCATTAACGAAACTTTCAATCCATATCTCTTGAAGGTCTTCATCTTTTGCGATAAAAGCTTTTGCAATCTTTTCATTCATAACCAAAAAATAAAAAATAGATGCTATAGTGATTCTACTGAATCTTTCCACCTTCATTACCTAATCATAAAGTGCTTGCACATCTATTTCGTCTTTGCTCAATTGCTTGATTGCCACTACTACCTCACCAATATACTCCAACATCTTCTCAAATGTTTCACTACCAGTGTTCTACTTATAGTATGCTCGAAACTTGGATGGATTTGAAGATTACTCTTTCCTTCCTTTTACACCTTTATCATCATCTTCCAACTTAATAAGTGCAAAATAATTTTCAACATCTATAGGATTCTCAAATTTACTAAATTGCTTAGCAAAATTTCCTATTGTTGTATCATTGCCCATAACTAGTGTCATTTCATCATACATCGCTATCTTCTTATTTAGATGTGCCTATTTAACATATAAAGACATATGATAAAATTCATATATATATTTATACATATATAAGTATATGTAGAGGGTTAAATTCAAATTTAGGCTTTAAGTCTATTAATTAATTAGGTTTGACTTTTTGAATTAGGGTGATGGGCTCAAAGAGTTAAGTCATAATATTCGAGACAATTAAGAGAATTTTGGCACGGTAAGCTTGGAGTAGGATTCATTGGATCGATCCATTCAATCTAACTTTTTTCAATATTGGCTTATACTAAAAATAAATGCCTATTAGGCCTAATATCATGAAGAAACTCACTTAAGGTCCATTAAGGGAAAGGATTAATCATGGCTATTAATCATCATCATTATTCGACAGATGAGATAAATGGCCAACTCCTATAAATACCCCTCTCCCTCCTTCATTTAGACAAGACAAAATTTGAGCACAAATGTCGTTACTTTGTTGGATTTTTACCATGAAAGATCAAATATTTGAACATTTTGAGAACACTACCTTATTCTTTATCAATTGTGAAGTTTGAAGCCTCTTAGCTCTTCTACCTGTCCTTATGAGTGTTATATCTTTATTGAGATTGTTTATTTCTCTTCTCTATACTTCTCTTTTAATCATCTCATATGTGCAATCCAAGTCATTTCTCTTGTACCTGTACCCATGCACCTACATTTTTTTGTGACTCCACTGGAGAGGGAAGACTTGATACTCATATCATGGTACCTCCGAAATCAATCAAGAACAAGATGTTGCTATTGTGATCAATGACCAAAATCTACGTCCAATTGAAGGCATTAATCAAGTAGATGATATAAAGAGTAGAAAAAACCCTAACATTTTCATAACTTTTACGAAAACTAAATTTATGTTTTGGCATACATATAAGGTCTTCCAGCAAGCAAAGTGTTGACAGTACTAGCCTTTCGTAGTAGCGTTAATACAAGTAAGTTAAGATCGTGGTTTTACTGTTTGTTGAGATACTATATCAAATTATTTGAAGTCCTAAGAGTACTTTGATTGTGGTTGTAAATTAGTTGTTTATGCACATGTTATGTGTGTGGTTGGTATTCTGTTTGTGATAGGAGCTGAACTCCTTGGCATGCTGTTTTACATGATTTCATAGTAATGTTTTATGTGAACTTATTTAGTCACCCCTGAATGGAATTAATAGTAATTTGATAGCTAACGTAATTAAACATGCATAGAAACCATTACAGAAACGATTAGAAGTGTCAGACCAAATACCGATTTCCTTCGATGAGGATAACTAAAATGATCAATTCCCCATCCTTAGTTAAACTAAGTAAAAGGTGAGAAGGTTATAGTAAGGGTAGGGGCTGTAGTTTGAAGATGGTTATCGGAGGAGGGTGTTCTTCATTACATGAACTTGTGTTTGGTTTGATTTGAGTTACGGTAAACTCTTAGATCTGGGTTAGAGCAAATGTAATTTTTCTAATCTTATAATGGTTTAGATGACATTGTGTGTTGTTTGAAGTAATTGATTGTATCGCATTTCATTATAATTAAGAACCTTATTTATGAATGTATGGTACTCTTTTGTCTCCGTCTTGCTTATCGAGCTAGTTGAGCTCACTTTTGTATAGACTTTTTTTGTAGGTGACAAGTGAAAGATCAAGATGTACAAATATCACCACCCCTAGATTAGTATGCAGTTGGCTGAGAAAGTGAGGAAAGGAGAATCTATTGAATTTAGGCTTTTGAACTTTCTTTTTGGTTTTGAAAACTAATTGAGAATCGTTAGGATTCCCACTAGTATGGAAATTCTTATAACTCCATGTGTGGAAATGCTTATATAAGTACTATTGTATTATTAGACAACAGGTCATCTTAAATAGGTATTTTGAAAGGCTATACTATAGGTTTGATTATTGATAGGTGTTAGATTGGATGCTTTAAGTTAGTTAAGCTGTGTATGCCTTGTATCGATTGTATCTACGATAGCAACTGGAAAGTCAACTTTTATCTTAGGTTAATTTACATAGCGAGACCATTATAACTTCTCTTATTCAGGGCATGACACATTACTAACTATGGTAGCATCCATAGAAGCATTGGGTATAGCATGTGTCTCTTCATCACATAACCCTATACCCATTAAAGCATTAGTGAATGCCTGGATCACTCTTTCTTCTAAGATTGTAAATTTGCTATCTTCGTAATCATTAATGATATTGAACACATAAGATATTTTGATATTACCGTAGGTACGTTCATCAACCTATTGTGTGAAGTCTGTTTCATCATTGAGTTGCCTTTGTTGGTTGTCATTGGTGTTTGTTGCAGAATCCTCTCTATCGTCACTAGTGTGCTTGGGAGAATCCTTATAATTAACCAACTTAACATCATCTTCTCCCTCATCTACAACTTTGGTAACAACAAGTCAATCTTCAGCTCAAAGAACCTTTCCGATACTGTAGTGACTTAGAAAAGGCTAAGAATAGAAAGAACACATTAACTTAAGGAAGTGCCTTTAGAGGCACCATCATTCACTCCATTGGGATGATTTTTCATTGCCTTCTGTTTAGTAGAAGTGCCAATCTTATCTTTTTCCCTATGCTCCTATGACACACAAGAATGGGAAAACTATGAAGAGTAAACTTAAAGAAAATTTTAGTATAAAAAAACAAAAAAGAGAGCAGGAAGAGTTTATTGACAATATTACCTCATGAATGCGGTTATGCTTAGGTTATCTAATGACCAATGGAGGGGATGGTGAACGTTCATTTTGTGATCTACCTTAAGCATCATTAGACGATTTTGTACGATTAGATGATTTTGGGTCTTCTTTGAGTCGAAAGTAAAATTCATATCTGTAGATGACTATTTCAAGGAAATCCTCATTAGTTGTCTTCGAGATATACTTCTTAAACCCATCTAAGCAATTTTTCCAATACATAAGCTAGCCACTTAAAGTAACATCAGAACGACTCATGGAAGGAAAGAATAATTGTTTAATTCTTCCATGAATGTTCCTTCGACTCTTAAGTCTGAATGCTTTGCAACACTCATCAAAACTCTAATTAATGATCAAATCATGAGGTACACCTTGATCAAACCCTAGCTATCGAGCAATTTGGTCAGGTAAATACCTCATGACACTATACTCAAGGAAGTAATTAGAAGCATCAACCTAATCATGAAGTGATGGAAGACTCCCAAGTGTGCTCTATAAGATAAACTTTATCTCAACATCATAAAGCTAATCATGAAGCTTTATCAAGTTTACTGAGTCCTTCGAACCAAAAGGGTAGATTTTTTAGTACCATTCATATCCAAGCAATTTCTTTGTGTACGGAGGAAAATTGAACTCATGATATGCATCCATGACATTCTTCAATGTACTTAGGAGCTTTCTTTAACCTATCCCCAAGCTTGGGGCCTAATGACATTTGAATGTGTAAGGAGGAGACCAAAATATCTCTTATAACGCTCACAAAAGAATATATACAGAAACATTAGGTCTACATATGGATACCACAACATATCTCCCTTATGAGCGCATCGAGACCTAATGAAAAAGTTCCAAGTCCTTATATAAGGAACCTAAGTAAAAGGGCCCCAAAGTGAAATGTCCCCTTCGCGCAATGCGGATAGCTAAGTAGAAGAGTAGAGGACTAAACCCTTTTTCTAGGCCCCTTAGGGACATGAGTGATAAAAACCAACAAGTAATGAAGGCTTTTAACTCATTCTTGAAATGTAAAATAAGATAGATTAGATTAAGGTTATAAAGTGAACATTGACATGAAAGGGTGAATGATGATAATGCCACATCAAAATGTTGGAACTTACTTGCAATGATATTGAGGTCCCATCTTATCATCATTATCTGCCCTAAAGAAATGCTTGATCCATGCATTAAGCATACCTTATCTATGAGTATCTAAAGCCTCTTTCTTGTCCACTTCTAATACGATCTGGCATAGATGAACACATGACGTTCGGTATCGCATAAACTAATGGGGTAGGTCCAAACTGTGAGATGGTCCGAAAGATAAATGATAGTCGAAAGCTGAACAAGGGTCTTCATACACCAATGATGGATACAACATACCAACGCCTCACACAAGCTTGAGTCGCACTTGATATGACGCACAAGTGTAGCTCGAGGTCACTTACTACTAGTTTATGCTCAATAGGCTAGATAAGAGTAGCTTGAAAGTAAGGAGCAAAACACGTAGCTCAAGAGAGTATATCTGAAAATTTCAATGTGATAACTATTACGACTATTACAATGTATAAGTATTTATATGACCTAATTAGGGTAAATCTTAGGTGAGAGTAAATTACAAAATAGATCCCCACTAGTAAAGGAAAAAGGGGAATAATTTACAAGGGTATCAAGGTAATCATGTAAAAAGAATATTTAGTAGCAGAAAGGATTGTACCGTTGTTAGAAAAAAGGCAAGAAGCATGTGGTTTGCTCATTCTGTGATCTCAATGACACTATTAGTTGAGTAGGGGCGAGTCCTAATCAAGTTAGGTCGATGTTGGCACTTCGATAACTTGGATAGTTTGGACTGCAAGAGGGTTGGTTTAAGGGCAACTCATTTTTAGGTTAGCCTGGGGTAGTTGGCTCCTGGTGGTTGTCAGCTTGGCTTCGGTGGGTTTGGTCAATAGCATCCTGATATGATGCTTGGATTGTGGTATGGTAAATAGGTTAGCTCAACACCTCGGTAGCTTCTTGGATAATGTGAAGAGTGAAGTAACTCGATAGGTTAGGTTGCAGAATGCACCTTTCCTTGGCACTCAATTTACATTGGATAGATAGGCAAACCATCTAAGGAAGCCCATGAGTTCAAGAGTAAGTGATTAGTTCATGATCCTTATCATCTCCTCTGAGCTGTTTGAGATCAAATCTAGCTCGACTTTAGGTTACTCATCCTTAAGAGTGTATGGTTGGAGATTGGTAATGTTGAAGGAGTCCAAGACTCCATATTCCTCGGGTAGTTCAATCTTGTAAGCATTAGGATTGATCTTTTCAAGCACTTTGTAGGGTTCGTCGGCTCTAGGAGATAACTTGCTCTTCCTCATGTTTGGGAATCGTTCCTTGCTAAGGTGGATCCAGATTAGATCACCTGGTTGAAATTCTCTCTTCTTCCTTCCTCGACCTCACTTCTTGAGCTTGGTAGTAGCTTGGCTTAATTGCTTTACCACCTTTTGGTGCATAGCTTTGATGGCTTCAACTCTTTCTACAGCTGGTGGGTCATCATCGGGCTTCGATAGGGGTGCCTGGTCCATTAGGAGCTCGGGGTTAAACCCATAGGTGACCTCGAAGAGGGATATGTTCATCATGCTATAGGCAGTCTCGTTGTAGGAAAACTTAATAATGGGCAGACATAGATCCTAATCAATTATGTTTCGTCCAATAGTAACCCATAGTGAAGTTCGTATTATTTTACTGATAACCTCAATTAGTCCATTAGTCTGTGGATGGCAGGACGTGTTGTACAATAGCTTGGTTCCCATTCCTCTTTATAGTGTCCTCCAAAAGTGGCTCATGAACATCAAGTCTCAATCGAAAACAATGATTCTAGGAACTTCGTGAAGCCTGATTATTTCCTGTAAGAAAAGAAAAGAGATAGCTGAAGTGTCATTAGTTTTGGAATAAGGCACAAAATGTGCCAGCTTGCTAAATCGATCTATAATTACCATGATGGAGTCTTTCCTTTGGGACGTCCTCGGTAATCTTGACATGAAGTCTATACTCAGCTCGAACCATAGTTGGGTTAGGATTGACAAAGGTAGATAATTTCCTTGCTTAGCTCAGCTCTTCACTTTTTTACAGGTCGCATACTTTCCCAATACAAACTATATATCTCTCATCATTCATGACTAAAAGAATCTCCCAGATAGTACCCTATGGATTTAGCATTGGCCAAAGTATCCTATCAATCCTCTTCCATATGCCTCGTGTACTAACAATTCTCTTATGGAATAGGTTAGGATATGTAGCCCCCTCTTCCTGAATAAGTATCCATCTTTCCTGTGATTGTCATCAAGTGTTTGACCTTCCTTACATCTAACATAGATAAGACCAAAGTATGGATCCTTAGCATACAAATTCTTTATTGTTAAGAAGCCAAGCAACTTGGTCTATAACTTGGTTATGAGAGAATGTTGTCTCAATAGGGCATCGACCACTATATTGTTCTTTTCATTCTTATTTTTCATTCTTATATTTTACGACATAAGAAAAAACCTCCATGAACTCGACCCATTTGGCTTGCCTCCAGGACAACTTGGGTTGGCTCTTTAAATATCTTAAGGATATATGATTAGTGTAATCATAAATTCCTTAGGTAATAGATAGTGTTGCCATACCGTTAGGGCTTGGATTAAAGAGTAAAACTCCTTGTCATAGACATAATAGTTAAGTATGGCTCTTCAAAGTTTCTCGCTAAATTAAGCAATAGGTTGGCCTTCTTGCATTAACATGGCACCTATGCCTAGTCTGGATGCATCATACTCTGCTTCAAATACTTTATTAAAGCTCAGCAAAGCTAAGACAGGGGCTATAGTCAGCTTTTTCTTTTACTTCCTCAAAACTCCTTTACTCATTTTCTCCTTATCTGAATTCAATGTTCTTCTTTAATAGTTTGGTGAGTAGGGTTACAATTGTACTAAAATTCCTTATAAACCTACGACAGAATGATGCTAAGTTGTGAAAACTCCTCATGTCGACCAAAGTAGTTAGTATTGGCCATTCTGTGATCGCTTTAATCTCCTCTTCATCAACTCATATGCCACCACTACTTACAATAAATCTCAAGAATATCAATTCGAATCGGTAAAAGTCACACTTCTTCAAATTAGCATAGAGCTATTCATCTTGGAGTTTTGTAAAGATGATTCGAAGATACTGTTGGTGAGCTTCTAGGTCGAGGCTATATACCAAGATGTCATCAAAATAAACACGACAAACTTCCCTATTAATTTTTGGAGCGCATGATTCATCATGCGTATAAATGTTCTTGGTGTGTTAGACAATCCAAACAGCATTACAAGCCATTTATATAATCTATGGTGTGTTTTGAATGAGGTCTTCCACTCATCACCCTCGCTCATTCGAATCTAATGGTATCTTGATTTGAGGTCAATTTTGGAGAATACTCTTGCAATACTCAACTCATCTAGCATGTCATCAAGTCTTGGTATGGGATACTTATACTTGATAGTGATTTGATTGATTGCTTAACTATCTACATACATTCTTTAAGACCTATCTTTATTTGGCACCAATAAGGTTAGCATAGCATAGGGGCTAAGGACTCGCACACATACCCCTTCTTTGTTAGCTCATCTACTTGTTTTGGCAGTTTAGTAGCTTGTTTAGGGTTTAGCTTATAGGCATGCTTGTTCAATAGTACAGCTCTTGGCTACAAGTTAATTGCATGTTTTATGCCTCGAATAGGAGGTGGACCTTCCAGTAGCTCATTTGGAAATAGGTCAACAAACTCTTTTAGCAAGGTTTTTACCTTGACAGGTAACTCTTTTTCCTTGGATCTCATCTTTAGGATTCTTTAGACTAGCAAATGGGTTGGTCCTTCGAGCTCCATCTCTCTTTTCAACTCAGCTCGGGTTATTAGCAAAGCCTCTTTCTTCAGGGTTTGGCTCAGTTAGGTTTGCATGACCTTTACCTATTCCATAATCATAGGACTCAATTTCACCCTTCAGCCTTCATGCTCTAGGGAACATGTATTCCTCCTTTCATCATACATTATAGCTTGGTCGAACATCCATAGTTGTCCAAGTAGAACGTGGGACGCATTCTTAAGCAACACATCACAGAGTACTTCATCTCGATAATTACTAATGCAAATCAATACATACACCTGTTTGTTCACCTGTAAGGCCCCTTTGTCACTGAGCCAATGAAGCTTATAAGGTTTTCGTTGAGGCTTAGTTGGCAATTTCAATTACTAGACCATAAATGTAGAGGTTGCATTGGTGTAGCTCCTACTGTCAATTATCAGGGCACACAATGACTCATTTACCTTACATCCGATGTAGAAGAGATTTTCTTATGTTTGTCCTCGAGTATAGGATTGATATTCATTGTTCTTCTCAATACTAGAGTGGTCGGCATAAAGTTGCCTTCTTGAGTAGATAACTTCCTCCTTGGATAGCTCGATCTGTTTGTCCTCTTTCAGATCCTTTACTTCCTTGTCAATATTATTTACTTCAATAGTCGACACCTTACTACGAATCACCATAGTTCTTCTATTCGAACATTGAGTGGCCATATGTCCAAATCCTTCGTATTAGATGTCGTGAACTGTGACCAAGAATAGACAAGGCTGGTCGTTAGATGGGTCCAAGCTTGCAGAAAGCTTGAAAAGGGACTAATGGGGAAAGGAGTGAAAAGGGAAAATTGAAGAATGAAATAGTAAGCAAAACCTACAAACAGCTCTAGAAGATATGATATACCAATGGAACTTCTGAGGACTCGCAGCATAATTCGATATGATGCACGAATCGGTGCGGTGAGATTACTCACCACCTAATCTTGATTAAGGGTAATGCTAAGAGTAATGCTAAGAGTAAACAAACAGTATTTGTATAAGGAAGAAAAGTACTCCACAGTGTATTAAGAATGATCTACCTCCCCATAGTTGAAGTATATAGATATTTATACCCATAAGTTAAGGTAATTTGCCTAAAAAGGAAAAGACAAAAGGGCATTTCCTAAGGAAGTAAAGATTAGGATACAAATGAGTAAAAATGAATATATAAGAAAAATAATTATTAGTGTAACGGATTCTACACATGATACTATACATATGGCGATGCTATATTGGCGAGGTTATTAGAAGATGTGGACAAAAAGTACGGACAGTTGGCTTGTTCGAGCACAGATAGCTTTGTCAGTCTAGAATCTCTCTTTCTCGGCTTCTTGGCAAGGAAGATGTCGAGTGTAAGCCCTACAACCAGTTACTTGGGGTTCAGTCCGTAGAATGTAGGACCATCGGCTAAAGGAACTAATAGAGCCTAAATTATAAAATAAAGCTAGAAATATTAGTAAAAATAATTTCGTAAGTTTGAATTTAGGAAAATAAGTAATAAAATAAAAAAATATAAAATTTCCAAATTTTAAGTATGTTACTCGCTATTTATCAGAAATGCGTAAAATGTATTTTGATAATTAACGAATCGTTAGAGATAAATTATATGCATACTAAAAATCATAAAATAACTTAAATAATATTTAGGAGTATTTATTTATACCATATATGTATTTACATGTAGGTAAAATATGCGTAATTACTTAAAATATGTAAAATGTGCTAAAATAAGGTTAATTAATTAAAGAAAATTCATAATTAATTAAGGAAAAATAAAAAAAATTAGGAAAAATAAGAAAACATCCAGAATTGAGGCGTAGCAGCTTGGAATTGAATAAATAAAAGCAACTAATTAAATTAAGACATGCAAAAAGTAAAAAAATGGAAGAGGATAAACCATTATCTTATCTAATTAAAAGTACTGAAACTACTTTATAGCTCTATAAATAGCAAAAAAATCACAGGAGCTCATTTGGTTAGTTTAGAGTTGAAAAAAATTTGAGAGCATTGAAATTTGAGAGAAAATTTTGGTTTTTACAAAAATTTGAAAAATTTATACAGTTTGAGCATTTATGTCGAACTAATGGATCACCATTACCATTACCACCACCACCCCACTCCAAAACCAATGCCTAGCCTTGCTAACAAAGCCTTAGTGGCCGGAGCAACCAATGTCGGTAGGTTTTAATTTTTATCCAATTTTACTTAAATTATTAAAAATATTTGTAAAATTATGAATTTTGTTATTCTGGGATATTTTAGCATTTAGATTTAGGGAAAATTTATATTTTGATGAAAATATATCTTGTGATATATGGTTCTTAAGAAATCTCACAAACTCGAGCTTCATTTGGTTTAGAAATAAATGACCTTAAGAGTGTAGTTTTGAGCCTAAAATTTTTGTATAGACTACTTAGGTGTTATACAACATTGCTATGAAGCCCATTTTCAAAAATTAATTTTTAAAATTTTTAAGCCTTAAAATGATGTATAAAATGAGTAATTTAGGGTTAATTAAGTAATTAAATGAGTGATTACTGATTTAGTGACTAATTATATGTTTAAGGATGTTGAAATCTAATGAAGTATGATATTTGTGGCATTTAAGGTATTAGATGTAATTATTAGGGTATTATGTAGTATATATGTAACAGGTAAAAATAGTATATTTTAAGTTAATTTTGCAAATTAGGATAATTAAATGTAAAATCTGATTTGAGATGAATTTAGATGTTTTGAGATATTAATTAATGTTAGGGAATGATATTTGGAGTGATAGAAATATTATATGTGTATTATGTATATAATAGGTAATAATATATAATGTGCAAATATTGGAAATATAATAAATTGAAAATATTAAAATAAAAATTGATATTATACTAATAATAGGAATATATATAAAATTTGGTAGGAAACTTAAATTAGGGTAATGATATGAAAAATGTAAAATTTTCTCACATTGGGAGTAAATTCAGTAGTTAAATCAGGATTAGGAGATATCGCACAGATTGGAACATTGGTTAGAGATTAAAAACAATATTAAGGATACCAAAAAATAATGTGATTAATTTTACATTATGGGTTGAAATGAGTTTTTAGGGTTTGTGTATAAAACTGTATTTAGAAACTAAACTAGAACCTAATTTAAAAATCGACGTGGAAACTAAACCCGAACCTAACCCCAAACCTAGAATCATTGTAAAAGATTTGAGAACCTAGATAATTGGACACATTAAACCCTAAACCAAAGATAACAATAAGTGTTATAGGATAAAAACTAATCTATAATAGTATGAAAACTAAGATAACGTTGGTATCATAAGGATCATTAGCGATCGCCTGAGCGAGTCGGATTTCGAGTAAGCAAGCGAGGAGTCCAAGTAAGTTAGGATTAATACATTGTCGTATTTTGGAGGCTTGAAGTTGTACTTGATTATGCTTGTTAGGTAGTGGTTGTATGCATGTGCTTGTTTTTGAGTTTAATGCCATGATTTTGAATTGTTGTTCTAGCCTATATTGTATGAACTGATTGATCACCCTAAATTGGACCTAATCAAATGTATGACTTGTAATCATAAATCAGACTTACATAACAACACATTAGGGAAACATTAGGATTCTTTGGCTAAATATCGACTTTTTCGAAAGGGATAGTACCGGATGGCATAATTGGTCCCTTCTTCATCTTTAGTTAAACTAAGTGATAGATGAGGAGGTTGCAACAAGGGTGAAATCAATGGTTCGAAGGTAGTTATGGGTGGAGTGGTGTCTTTATTACACAAGCTTAGGTTTAGTTGTGAGCTGTTGCATTAACAGTAACTCCTTAACTTGGATTAGAGTAGGTGCAATTTCTTTAATCTCACAATGGGCCGGACAACGTCGTGCGATTGTATTTGCGTGTTCATGCATTGCATCTAATTAAATCGGTTGATAACCTTGTTTGTATTGGTTATATAGTTTTAAGTCCTCCATCCCAACTTATTGAGTTGTGGTTGTTCACATCCTTATAAACATTGTTGCAGGTACTAGCTAAGAAGTGGCTTACAATTACCCTAAAGTTACCAATTGCTAGATCTTGGGGAGTGAGGAAAAACATTTGAAGAACAAACATATATTTTTAAGCTCTAGGCTCTTATTTTAGAATTTTTCATTTTTGAATAATGTATTAACTAAGAAATAGATTATGGGGAAATTTGTAAACGTTAATTGAAATAACTAAATTCTAGTGTACTTATTTAAATTACAAACTGTTTACTTTAAAGCGGGTTAGTCATGGACGCCTTGTGTAGATTAGGTCTGAGATAGTAGTTGTAAGGCCAACTTTTATCTTAGAATGATTTATATGGCGAGACTATTACGACTCTACTGCTTTGGGGCGTGATACCAAGTAATTTTTCGGCTCGGGTGCGAGGGAGTAATCTTCAATTCGACACACTATAGAAAGATGGGTGGTCATGTGGCTCAGTATGAAGGGTGATTCGATAAGGAAGTACTCGGCCTCAGCAGGGGTCAGCTGGAATAGAAGGATTCGTCAAGCTAGTCCCTTTAGTCTTTGAGCTTGGTTACGGGTCAAGGGTCTGACAGCCTGATTCCCATCATTCCCTTTGAGTTGTTTTAGATTTGGGATAAAATCTAAATGGTCTTCACTCAGTTCTCCTTCAGGGTGATACGGACTGAGGTTGAAAATGTTAAAGGCGTTAGAAACCTCATAGCCTTTGGGCAATTCCAATTTGTAAGCATTATCATTGATCTTTTTGAGGATTCTAAAAGGTCCTTTCGCTCTTGTAGATAATTTGTTCCTCCTCTTATTTAGTAATCGTTCCTTGTTGAGGTACAACCATATCAAGTCTCCTGACTGAAATTGTTTAGCTATCCTACCTTTGGTCTTTTCTTGCGTTCTTCTAGCAGCTTAGTCGACATGTCGAGTAACCTTGTTATAGATGTGCTAAAGGGATTGTGCTTTAGCCGAAGCGTTAGGGTCCTCTTGCGTAGGTACTGGTACTAGTATAAGGGTGTGGTTGAGGGGCAACTTAAGATTGAATCCATAGATAACTTCGAAAGGGGTCTGCTTAATGGTGTCATGTACTGTTCGGTTGTAGGCGAACTTAACCATTGGTAAGTATATGTACCAATTAGCCAAGTTCTTGCCCACTACAGCTTGGAGTAGTAATCCTAAAGTGCAGTTAACCACTTCTGTCTGGCCGTTAATTTGGGGGTGACATGAGGTATTGAAGAGTAATTTAGTCCCCAACCGATGCCATAGGGTTCTCCAAAAATAGCTCAAGAACTTTGGGTCTCTGTCGGAGACTATACTTCTTGGCATGCTGTGTATTTGTACAATCTCCTACAAGAAAAGAGAAGCAATAGATGAAGTGTTGTTAGTCTTGGTGCAGGGTATGAAGTGTACCATCTTGCTGAACTTATTCACAATAACCATTATAGAATCTTTGCCTCGAGCAGTTTGTGGTAGTTTGAGGACAAAGTTTATGCTCAATTCATTCCATAGCTTCGTTGGAATAGGTAAAGGCATTGCTCTCCTTACTTAGTTTGACATTTAGCCTTCTTGCATACAGTACAACTTTTGACAACTTGGTACATATCCTTCCTCATTCTCACCCAAAAGAAGTGGCCATTCAATAGTTCATAGGACTTCCTTTCTCCAAAATGTTTGGAGAGTCCTCCATTGTGAGCATCTACAACTACATTACTCTTTCCTTGCTCACAAAATTGAATCCTTCAAGGAATTCAACCCATTTCGTTTGTTGCTTCGACAACTTAGTTTGACTTTGGAAGTACCTTAAGGATTCATGGTCGGTATATATGACAAATTATCTTGGCAATAAATAGTGCTACCATAGTTACAGTACTCGAATTAGTGCCAAAAGTGCTTTGTCATACATAGAGTAATTCAATTAGGGTCCTAGGAGCTTCTTACTGAGGAAGGTAATTGGTTAGCCTTCCTGCATTAGGATAGCGCTTATTCTAATGCCGATGCATTGCATTCTAGCTCAAAACTTTTGTCGAAGTCGGGTAATACTAATACTGAGGTAGAGGTCAATCTTCTTTTACTTTGGCAAAGCTCCTCTCCTCCCTTTCTCCCCATCGGAAGTTGGTGTTTTTCTTTGTTAGTTTAGTAAGTAGTACAGCAAGGGTGCTGAAATTCCTGATGAATCTTTTGTAAAATGAAGTTAATTCATGAAAACTTCTCATGTCGGCATAAGTAGTAAGAGTTAGCCACTTGACAATTGCTTGGATCTTTTCATCATTGACTCATAAGCCTTCTTTACTGACTACATAGCCTAAGAATGCCACTTCCTTTTAGCAAAAGCAACATTTTTTTAGATTGCCGAATAGTTTTTCGGTATGAAGGATATTTAGGACTACTCTCATAAATTGACAATGACTCGACATGTCGGCATTGTAAACTAGGATGTCGTCGAAGTACACCACGACATATTTCCCTATGAGTTGTCTTAGTACATGGTTCATTAGTTTCATAAAAGTACTCGGAGCATTTGATAAGTCGAAGGGCATAACCATCCATTCATAAAGTCCATGTCAAGTCTTGAACATAGTCTTCCACTTGTCTCCAGGCCTCATGCAGATTTAGTGGTAGTTAGATTTAAGATTAATCTTGCTGAAAATCTTGGCTCTACTGAGTTCATCCAACATGTCTTGATCTTATTCACAACTTGACTATCTACACACATTTGCTAGGTTCTATCCTTCTTTGGCATTAGAAGTGCAGGCATAGCACAAGGGCTGGAACTCTCTCTTACATAGCTTCTCTTTAGTAACTTATTGACTTGACGTTAGAGTTTAGAAGCTTGCTCAGGATTCATCTGATAAGTTGGCTTATTCGATAGTGTAGTGTTGGGTACTAAGTCAATGTAGTGCTCTATGCCTTAAGTTGGGGGTAACCCTTTAGATAACTATTCTGGAAAAAGGTCAACATATTCATCTAATAACTCCTTGACACCTTGAGGTAACTTACCTTGCTCCTTCATTTCCAGTAGTTGCCCGACTAACATGAGGGTCGGCTCATTAGCATTGATGGCTCTTGGAGCTCGGCTCTACTCATCACTAGAGCCTTCATGGATCTGTGAGCAAGTTTCTTCTGCAACTTATGAACTTCTCTCGGTGGCATTAGGTTCAATGTAATCTTCCGGTCATCCTTCTCGAACATATATGTGTTCTTGTAGCCGTCTTGCATAACTCTCTTGTCAAACAACTATAACCTTCCCAGTAACACATGGGAAGTGCACATAAGCAGTATGTCGTAGAGAATTCGGTTGGAGTAATTCCCTATAGTGATCGGCATTAGTATTTGTCGAGTGACATGTAATGCTCTTTTTTCATTCAAACAGTACAACTTGTTATGGCCTTAGATGTGCAATAGTCGGTAACTTCAGTTTTGAAACAAGATCGGCTAATGCTACATTGGTGCAACTTTTACTATCCATGATGAGGGCGTACATCTGATCATTTACCTTACAGGTGGTATGGAACAAATTCTCTCTCTGCTCCTCCTTTTGCGAGGGTTCCACTTTCATAGTGTATTAGATAACCATGAATAACTGATCTAAGTCCTTAGGAAACACATCTTCCTCAATCAACTCTTTCTCAGCATGAACCTCCTCCTCCTCGGGTTCCTCGTTTGTACTATCTACTTTTAGCTTCGGGATGTCTCCCTTGATGACCATTGTCCGTCAATTCGAGCACTAAGTAGCGATGTGTCCGAACCCCTAACACTTGAAGTACTTGATATAGCTTATATGACCCTAGGAGGGGCCTAGTAGTATTGCTTAAAATTTTTATATCACATGTGTACCTATGATAAAAAAATTGCCTTATAAGTCAGAGATTGTAAGACTCTAAATAGTTACTTGCTGGAGTCTTCAGTTTTAGTTCATTGACTCATTATATAATATAAATAATTATGGATATCCATTTTTCCATAATTCCTTAGAACCACAGAGAATCGGTATCCCCTACCAAAATAGTTAAATAAGATAGACACTTCCAGAAAATTCTAAATTTACTAAAGATACTAAACTTAATTGAAATATTAGTCGTTTTCCGGAGTATTCTGAAGTAACTACATAAGCTTTTCATAATATTGATTCAATGGCAGCACTCTGCACTCAATTCCTATCCCTGCCCCAACTATCGATTAACCTGCAAGGAAAAGAACTATTGGGATGTAAGCTTACGCTTAGTGAGATAATTACTCTCATCAATACTGTATGATAGAAATTTATTAAATGTACAATCATATGAATACATGACTAATCAGTATGCCAAACAACGCATGCAATGGCCTAGGAACTGCATAGGACTTAGAATTACACCCCCTATAGTCGAGGTTTGGAGATAATTAACCGACCTAAACCAAAATCCGGGTTCTAAACCTTGGGTTTTAATTCATTAGCACTATTGTGCTTAAGTCAAAACAAAACTATGTATATATATATACATATATATACTTTCATACCGAATAATAAATCATATTTTCAAAATCCCAAGTCTAATGGTGTGGTGGTCCCCATAGTCCATAAACACACGTCCTAAGCAGAAGCCATAAGACTCAGCCCCTCGCCGATGGTTGGTGTCTCTTGGCGCTTAGTAAGCCCATCAGCTTAGAATAGAGATTCAATATAAATGATGATATAGCTAGTGCTCAATCCTGCAGGAGGCACGTCTTCCTATGAGTCCCTTTCCATCTTCTACATAAAGCCGCAGTTGGTGTTATCCGTATGCAATATGAGGAATGCATGATTCATTTTGATTTCTTAATCGTATAAGTGATTAACTCGATTTTCAAGGTGATTAGACGATTTTATTCCATACAATTCACATGTATATATTAGTACAAACAATTCCCATTATTATATATAATTAACAAGTCATCGCATTCATATACATGCATTTCCCATATCCCACAAGCATCCAAATTAATATATATATAAGTTTAGGTGCATCTATTCTACAAGCAAAATCAAGTAAAGAGTCATCGAGAATTTACTCACTCAGTCATGCGGATCAATCAAAATAATTTGGGATAGGTCGTGCCCCTAAAGCCAGGTCCCTTGGATATCACAAATACGATACTATAAGGATTTGAAATAAAACCTAGAAAACTAAGCTAAAACCCTTTAAGTTATACTTTTGACTTGGTTTTATAATTTTTTCCCGGTTTTACTTAAAAGTTAAATCGCGTATAACTTTTTCGTTTTAAATCCGATTTTTATGATCTTATAGTCAATCTTTATCGTTTTTGAGTGTACTTTAACGTGGTGAGGTTATTTTTTCATGATGAGGTACGAAAAACTGCCCATAGGTCAGAACAATAGCGATCCTCATGATTTGGAGTGCTTTTAGGCTTTGTTTGGTTAACAGGCTTTGTTTGGTTAACAGGCTTTTTGGTAACTTGAGAAATTCTTTGGGCTTGGGTTTAGGACTTTATTCCAAACTTAAAATACTCCTTAAGGTCAAATTTTCAACTTTGGTTTACACTCTTAGTGCCAACAACAACTCCTTGGGCTTTTATGTGAGCTTAAGTTATCCAATAGGGTTGTTTTTGGTTTAAATCAAAGTTAGTGACTTTGTTAGGCTTATGGAGTCTTAGGTGGACTTCTTCTAGGCTTCAAAACAACCTTTCTCAATATTTTAAAGTGCTGGTTATAATTTTAATGAGGGCCTAACTTAGAGTTCTAGGCTCGTTTTGAGAGTTTTAGGCTTGGTTTTGAGTTTTAGGCTTTGTATACTTGCTATACTTGCTTTGGTTGATATTTTTACTTTGTTCACTTGGTTTTATCATATTTTTAAGTGGCTTTTAGTTATATTCCAGATATGGTCATGATAAATCTAATGGGTTCTCACTTGGTTTTTCAACTTGTTTCATCATTTCCTTAAGTTTAAGGGTTAGATCATGAACCTAGGTTACTTATATTTAAATCTTAACTTAACTTCTCTTCCATGAGATGATTACTTAGCTTATACTTTACATGAAAATAGTAGATCTCATACTTATGATAACTTCCATATCATAATTCATATCTCACAAGATTGGTTTTTCAATAAAAGCTTTATGTAATGGATTTTCATTTACTTAAGGCTAGGTTTGAGCATCTTTAACTTAATAGAAATGGAAATAATATCTAAATGACTTACATGTACTTCACATCCAGCATGATGTCTCCTCATTCATGTACAAATTTCATGATTTTCTTAACTTAAAATCTTCCATTCTAAGTGTTAAACATATATCTTTACATAACACCAACCTAGCATGCTCATATTTCAACTTTCATGTAAAGGGGTTCACAAGCTTACTTCTTAAGGTTGTCTAGTTATTTTATCATCTTATGATCATGCTAATATCTTCATGAAAACATGGTTTCCTAACATGTAACACTAAACCACTAACACAAAGAAACAACTTACTTGTCCTAAAAGCGTAGAAATGGTGGTTGTGCAACTAAGTATCCTCTTAGCTCGTTATCTTCCTTCCTCTTCTTGTAAGCTCTTTTGAAAGCTAGAGTCTTGATCTTTGAAGTGGGGCTTTGAGGATATTTTAAAGTTCCTAAAATTGGTTTTTGAAGTTGACAAATAGGGGGCACAAAATAAAAGCTTGGTGCCGTGAGTATGAAAGCAAAATAGTGGGGGCAATGTTAGGATTTTTGTGGGGTTGAATTTCTTCTTTTAGTTTGTGTTTAAAGTGAGAGAAAAGGAAGTGAAAGAGGGAGAGAGTGGCAGATTTTTGAATGGGAGAAAAAGTGTGTACAAGAAGCTTTAATTGATTGTCTTGTAGCTTATATAAAAGTTAACAATTGCAACTATTGATGATGTAAGCATTAAGGAGTGAATAGTGGTGTGTAAGAGAAAGTAATTGATGGTTGAAAGACAAGAGTATAGCCCCCCTATTTTCCTTGTTCAAATCTGCCATTTAGTGTTCTTTGGGATCATGGAATTGTTTTGTCTCATTTAATGAAGTTAAGCATGTGAAATTTTGTGAAAAACTGTCCATATGTAGTATAAGTGAAGGGGTGATAAGGAAAATGTCTTATCATTAGATTTTGATAAGTTATCAATTGATAAATGATTCTAACTCTCAATTGATAAGTCATCTAAGGTGATTGGTTGGTCTACTTATTTATGTGTAGTGCTTAGACATGATGATAAAGGCATGGTCTTATAGGAAATTGTTTTAGGATTTTCATCTTGCATTTTTTTGTACTTTATGATTCGATTCCTATAAAATTATCAAATTTTATAAAGTTGAATGAAATTATTCAAATTAAATTATCAATTAGTCACTTCGGGTCAAAATTCCCTAATTATTTTAGGGTTTAGGGTCTTAGGTGAGTTTAGAGCTCATAATTCTTCAAACTTAGGTTTTCTCGATAATTGGTTTTTGAATTGGAAAAATTTAATTTGTCTCTAAATGTAAACTTAAGTTCTCAGTTTCGTTGATCCTTAGGAATGTTTGGAAAGTACTTTTAATTGAATTATGGGCCTACGAAAAGTAGGGTTTACGTCTATCAATTGATAAGTTATTTAGGATGATTGGTTGATTTACTTATTCATGTGCACAAATCTTATGCATGAAGATAAGGAGATTGTTTTATATGGAATTTTTTTGGAGTTTGTTTCTTAAATTGATTTGTAAGTTATTATTTAATTCTTATAAAATTATGAAAATTTCTAGAGTTGAATAAAATTATTCAAATTAAATTCTTAATTAGCCGCTTAGGGTTAAAGTCCTTAAGTGTTTTAGGGTTTTGGGTTTAGAATCTATGGTTCTCATATTCGAGTTTTATCGATAATAGGGTTTCGAATTGAAAAATTAAATTCATTTTTAAAATGCAAACTTGAATTCTTACCTTAGTTTTATCCTTGGGATCATTTGGGAAGCACTCTTAGTTGAATCACAAGTCTGCTAAAAGTAAGGTTTACAATTTATCCATACATAACATGGCTTATAAGTGAAAAAAAAGGGAATTGTCTTATATGAAGTTCTTTTTAGGGCTTGATTCTCAAATTAATTTATAGGTTATGATTTGCTTCTTAAGAAATTTAGAAATTTTAAAATTTTCTAGAGTTGAATAAAATTTATTCAAATTATATTTTTAATTATTTATTTAGGATCGTAAGTCCTTGATCATCCTAGGTTTTAGAGTTTGAGTGAGTTTATGTATGTTTTAGAGTTTGAGTGAGATTATGTATGTTTTAGGGTTTTTCACCAACTCGGGAATAATTGACTTATACTTCGGAGCTTAAGGTTCAATTGGCTTAATTATTTAGAAATACCGCTTTATTATGCAATATATATATATATATATCATATGATAGATTAAGAAAAAAGAAGGAAATTGCTTAATAATATATATATATATATACACATATTGTGGGGCTACTTATGTACATAAGTAAAATAATTTTGTAAATTTATTAAATTATTCCTTTAACTAGCTTAGTTTTGTTGTTTATTATTATTTGAAATAATCCTTGATTCGTTTGTTATCAGTTTTATATGATTTCACAAAATTATTGATAATTTTATTGATTTATGGCTTTTCAAGCATTAAGATAATTTTATAGAGTTTTAAAAATTTTTATGATTTGATATTTACGGTTCCTATTAAGTTTAGGTTTATATTTTTAAAAGTATGTGTATGTAGGGATTGGGGTTTTCTTGCATGATTAGGGTTTCCAAATAGTATAATAGTATCTTTCAAGTTCGTTTTAAGTTCCGAGTTTAAAATTTTAGTCAGTTTTCATTTTATGTGGTTTTGTTGACTTAAGGAAATGTCTATGATATTCGAGTCCGATATTATATTTAGAAGGTTAAATTTACAGAGTCTACATAGCTGGTCTTCCTACCAGACCCTTGCCCTTTCTCATACATTCGGGTTGGCACTTTGTCATTAGGTTAGCCTTTCTGCTTGGCTTTAACATCATCCTTCCTTCTTGGCTCGGTACTAGGTAGAGTTCAGTGACTTGCTTGCTCGAGTTGACTAGTTGGCATCCTCATCGGTACTCAGCTCTTTCTTTGCCTCTTTACTTATTGGGTAATCTTAATAGCCTCATCCATTGTGTCGAATTGTTAGAGCTCCATAATGTCTCGAATGTCTCCTCTCAATCCAATAATGAACCTTGAAACTATTGGAGCTGGTGGTTCCTCTACTTTGTAGTGGATCGTGAGCATTTAAAACTCTTGAATATATTTGTCAATAGTTTAGTCTCCTTGTCTCAACTCCTAAAGCCGAGTGAAAGTGTCTTGGATATAAGTTTCCAATATGAACCTATTTCTAAGCACTTTCTTCGTCTCCGGGCAAAGTGTTAATCTCTTGGTAGCCCTCTCATCTTTGCATAGCCTGAAAATTTTTCTACCACATGGCGACATATTAAAGAATTCAACAGCAGTAGTTCTTACTTTCTCATAATCCTTATATTGATAGTAATCAAATGCATGCTCCATCTTCTCTTCCCAATCCAAATACTCATCAGCATTTCTAGATCCATTGAAACTCGGAATCTGAAGCTTCACATGGTTGGATGCTTTGGGGATTTGTACATGCTCTTCTTTTAAATGCTCTTCTTTTAAATACTCTTCTTCCTCTTCATTAAGCTTTCTCAGGTCTATCCTTCACCCCACTTATTTGCCAACTCCTTTACCTTGAATGGGTAGATTGGGTTTTGACCTCTAACAGGTTGAGCAACTTGGGGAGTGTTTTATGCAACTTCAGTAGGTCGGTAAGACAGCGTATGAATGGCATGGGTTAAATCTATTAAGAGGTTAGTTACCTTATCAAGACTCTCGTTAGTGCTTTTGGAGGTTCCCTAAGATTATTGTCCATGGTGGACAACTCCACTATCATCACTAGTACCAACATTCATACTTAGGTCTATCATTTTTCCTCGTGGATTCAAAGCTCAAACAAACACTTGAGGAAATTAACAGTTAACAACACAACAGTTAAATGGACATAGTAACTTGCTTTGTTTCACATATGCAAAATAGAGTATAACAGAACTTTAAGAAGAACTAACTACAGTTCACACAAAACCTCTGCTTTGATACCAAGATATGGTGAACCATGACCAAGAACAGATAAGGTTGGTCACTAGATAGGTCCAAGCTTGTAAAAAGCTCAAAAAGGGACTAATGGGGAAAGGAGTCAAAAGGGAAAATTAAAGAATGAAATAGTAAGCAAAATCTACAAATAGCTCTAGAGGATATGACATACCAATAGAACTTCTAAGGACTCATAGCATAATTTGATATGATGTATGAATTGGTCCGGTGAGGTTACTCACTACCTAACCTTGCTTCAGAGAAAGGATAAGAGTGATGCCGAAAGTAAACAAATAATGTTTACGCAAGGAAAAAAAGTACTCTACAGTATATTAAGAATGATTTGCCTCTTTACAGTTACAAGTACAAGGGTATTTATACCCATAAGTTAGGGTAACTTACCTAAAAAGGAAAAGATAAAAAGGGCATTTCCTAAGGAAGTAAAGATCAGGATACAAACGGGTAAAAATAAATATATAAGAAAAATAATAATTGGTACAATGGATTTTATACATAATACTGTATATGTAGCAGTGCTACATTGGCGAGGTTGTTAGAAGATGTGAATAAAAAGTATAGATAGCTAGCTTGTTTGAGTAAGGATAGCTTTGTCGGTCCAGAGTCTCTCCTTCTCGGCTTTTCGGCAAGTAAGATGCCGAGTAATTGGTCAGTTAGGGTGTGAGAGAGTAATCTTCAATTTGGAACACTACAAAAAGATGGGCGATCATATGGCTCGGCATGAAGGGTGACTTGACAAGGAAGTACTCAGCCTTAGCAAGGGTCAGTTGGAATAGAAGGATTTGTCGAGCTAGCCCTTCTAGTCCTCGGGCTCAGTTGTAAGTCAAGGGTCTGGTAGCCTGATTCCCATTATGAAACACTTGATCTTACTCATCTTCCTACTTAAATTCTCACCTTTCTTAAACTTCCTTTTCCTTTACTTGGGTAGTCTGAGCAGGTCAAGTCTCAACAACCTTACTCGGTTCTGTTTGCACAGGTCTGCTTGGAAAAGATCGGCTATTGCTAGGTTGGTTGACAGGTGGTCAAAACTTTCCTATTTGGTGCCTTTCTATCCTTTAGACAACTCAGATTATGTCATCAAGTGATCTAATATCCATAGTTTCTAAGTTATCTCCGATCTCGTACTTTAATCTACTGATGAATCGAGATACAGTTCGATCCTCTGGCTCGCTGACTTTGCATCGAATCATTAACATCTTGAACTCCTTGACATAAGCTTCAAAGTCAATCCTCCTTACCTCAACTCTTGTAATCTTTTGAAGGCATCTTACAAGTAGTAGCTTGGAACAAATCTCCTCCTCATGACCCTCGTCATCGCATCCTAACTCTTAACCTCATGTTCTCCTTCTCTTCTTCGGGTGGCTTGTAAGTATTTTCACCACATGACAGCATAACCAGTGAACTCCAACATAGCAAGTCTAACCTTTGCATTATTTGGTACTTCGTGGGATTCAAATTGCTTCTTAATCTTATCTACCCAACTTAGGTAGTCTTCGGCATCACCACTTCCAAAAAAGATTGGAATACACATCCCCAACCCTTCAACTCTACAAGCTCTTACATTTCTTTCTTCGGGCTCATAGTACTCCTTGCTTCATCGTTTCCTTCCTCTTCTTCTTCAATTTCTTCAAGTATTAGCCTTCTTATAGCATCCCTATCCATTCCTTTAACTTAGGGTAGTCGAACTGGGGCATTAATTCAACTAAACTAACCATTGCCTCTCTCTTACTGCTCACATCCTGTGGTTGGGCTATTTCTAGCTCGTTGTCTATCTTCTTGGATAATAGTCACCAAATTAGCTACTAAGTCGATGAGCTTATCCAATCAGTCACTCATTGATTGAGGTGTGAAGCTTCCTTTTTGCCTTTGGCCATTTCGAGTACCATTTTCTTGGTTTCCTAAAGTTCCTTGAACACTTGAATCTGACATTATTGGTTACCCAAAAAATTGATGTTTAAAATACTATTCAAACTTCTTTCCGTGAATAACAACAGTAGATTAGTAACTAATACTCTCAACAACAAGATAACTACATAAAAAGAAACAAATAACCACCCTCTATTTTGCATAAGAGAAATGGAGGAAAATAGAGGATTGAATTTTCCTTAACACCTTTTCCATTACCTAAACTCTTATGTTAATAACAGAACTTTTAACACTTAATAACAGCAACAAACCACTCAAAGAACAAAGTAATAGAATCCAACTTTGAATGTAGCCAAGCTCTGATAATAAGATGATACGGTTTGATGTGGATGACCACACGATGTCTGGTATTACATGAATCAATGGGGTAGGTCCAAACTGCAAGATGGTCTGAAAGATAAATAATAGTCAAAGGTTGAGTAAGGGTCCTAGTGTATTGATGATGGATATTATGCACCAATGCCTCACATAAGCTTTGGTCGCACTTGATATGATGCACGAATGTAGCTCGAGGTCACTCGCTATTAGTTTACAGTCAATGGTCTAGATAAGAGTAGCTTGAGAATAAGTAGCAAAATACTTAGCTTAAGAGAGTATATTTGAAAATTTTAATGTCATAACTGTTGCGGCTATTATAATGTACAAGTATTTATATGACCCAATTAGGGTAAATCCTAGGTGAGAGTAAATTACAAAAAAGATCCTTAGTAGTAAAAGAAAAAGGGGAATAATTCATGGGGATATCAAGGTAATCATGAAAAAGAATATCTAGTAGCAGAAAGGACTGTACGTTTGTTAGAAAAAAGGCAAGAGCATGTGGTTTACTTATTCTATGGTCCCAATAACATTGTTGGTTAAGTAGAGGTGGTTCCCAATTAGGTTAGGTTAGCATCAATAGTTTGGTAACTTGAATAGTTAGGACTGGATAGGGGTTGGTTCAAGGGTAACTCATTTTTGGGTTGGCTTTGGGTGGTTGGCTCTTGGTAGCTATCAACTTGGCTTTGGCATGGGTTTGGTTGACAACATCTTGATTTGATGCTTGGACTGTAGTGTGGTGGAGAGGTTAGCTCCGCACCTTGGTAGCTTCTTGGATGATGTAGAGAGCGAATTAACTTAGTAATTTAGACTGCATAATGCACTTCTCCTTGACACTCAATTCACCTTTGACAGCTTGGCGAGCCATTTAAGCAAGCCCCACGAGTTTGAGAGTGCGTGATTGTTCCGTGATCCCTATTAACTCCTAATAGTTCAATCATTGCTTGATCATCTTCCAAGATTGAAGTTGTGGTGATATAGGTCAATCAAATGTTGGGAAGGCTTAGAAGGAAGACAACATTCTTTAGTGTTGGAGTGATCTCACCTCATGTCACCAAAGGTATGCAATTGAATACTCTAACGGGATATGGTAGCTCACTAAGTCTTTATTTCTTACGGGCAATATAAAGTCAAATAGGAAGATACCTATATGGGATGGTGCACCCTTACCTCTTCCAAAACGGATTTATATGTTAAATTCTTGAAAATGTACACCACTCAAGATGGTTGGCCATTTACTATGTGCTTCGAGCCATTGAAGCTGCTTTCTGAAAGAAGGATTTCTTTCTTCTTGTTTCTAAAATGCAACACAAAATCTGCTTCTATCTCTACCCTCTTATGTATTGGAGGTTTTTGTCTTATGAAACATAGCTTACCATCCTTAAGTGGATGTAGGTGTATATCTTGCCTCTTTATATCTCGCCAACATAAGTCACCTCAAATAGTTGGGTTTAGCCATTTGTCTCGAGGTAAAGGGATTGTCAAAATGTGATCCTCAGAATATGCCAAAACCTCATCGTTCTTATCAGTGTTGTTACTACAAGAATAGCTCTTCCTAGATTCTTTACCCATGTAAATGACCCTTAAAGGCGATGGGAATGTCTATATGCAAGTATGAAGAAAGTGATCACCTACAGATGAAGGGAAGTAAGAGAGTTAGTAGAAATATGACATTTACTTATGAAAACTAGAGATAACACATATGCACAAGGGCTTTTACAATGAGTGATGACAATAGGAAATATATGTAAGCTCCCAAAATTGAGTTGAGGACAACTGAACCTAGATTTAGGGCTTTTAGGGAAACTTATCCACTTGAGCCCAAACTTTACAATTAAGGTGAAAAGTTAGATGAAGTGACAAAGTGAAGTTAGATTTTAGAAATAATGACCCAAAATCCCAATTTCGCCCTTAGAAGTAGGAATACTCCATATGGCATTAAAATGTTTGGAATTCTTAAAAATCGAACTCAGATTGCAACGAGAACTTAGAGATAAGTTAATTGAGCTATAAGATGCCATAAAATAGTATAATTTACTATATAAAAATATATGTATTTTTATGAGTATACCGGGTATAAATAATAATTATACCCGTAAATTATCTATAAATTACGTAATTATATATATTTTGTTGAAATCATAAAATTAATTAAGAGAACATATCCTAAAAATCAAAGATATGTTAGAAACGTAATTATATGAGTAAAGTTATATATTTTTCATGTGTTAGTTACATAGGTTATATACTTATATACTAATTAAATAACTAAATCCTAACATATAATATCCATATTTAAGCAAATAATTAACAAAAATTATCCAAATGCTTTAAAACTTACAGGAAACGGTTGGAAAACTACTGGATTTGCCGTGGCATGCTGTCGAATTTAGATTGTGATGAATCAAAAGTTGATTAACTAAGAAGGAGCCACCTCCTACTTTCAATTAATGGAGGAAAAAGTAAGAAAAAATATAAAAAAATGAAGGGAAAAGAAACCAACCTAAACCACTATAAATTTGTTGAACAACATCATTTTACATCTTTTGAAACTAGAAACAATAGAAAGAAAAATTAGAAAAAAATCATAGAAAATAGAAAAAAATTATGGGAAAAACGGAGCAATTACCGTGTTTGGCTAGTTACTAGGGCTCCGGTCGTTTTGTTGTTAAGCTACTCCACCACTAAGGAGTACCCCCAGCATCCCCCACCCTACGGCTACCGGAGATACCAAGAACAGCGAGGTTAAATCTTATCTTGTTTTTCAATAAATTCTAAAAAATATTAAATCTACCTAGAAAATTATGAAAAAAATTGCACTTAGGTTATTTTGAACATGCTTTCACGTGATATTTTTATTTTTGAAAAATTTCTAATATTTAATATGCTTTCTTAAGAAATCTATTATTCATCCGAATTTAGATTTGTAAAATAAATGTACTAAATGATGTTTTTAGCTAAAATTTTTTGTGTAGGATGTTTATGATATATATATAATTGCTATGTAGCCCAAATGTTGATTTGAATATTTTTAATATTTATTGCATTTTTTAGCTTGAAAATAAGTTGAAATTATGAATTAAATAGGAAATTATGAAATTAATTGATGAAATGGAATGTACTAATCTACAATAAATAATAACAATATTGATTCAAATTAAAATTAATTTGGTGTAAAAAGAATCATAATTGGGTAATTTATGATAATTTAAGGGTAAAATCGTCAATACAAATACATAGGTGATAGGTCAAAAACTTGAAACCAAGTAAAAACTGAATTCCTCATATTTTAAGGAGTCTATAGAGATTTTCAGAGAATTATTTGGTAACCCAAACTATTTATTACAAATTTACTAAGTAAAATAACTTAATTTACAAGTCGGGGTGTATTTTTAATATTAATAAGCTAAAATGAATTAAATAGTTAAATAAAAACTTTATGTAGGATTGTTGATTAGATTAGATTAAATGAATATTTTTTATTATATTTATTAATATTTTCTGATTGGGATACACTTTAGGTATATTAGAGTTAGATAATACTTATATTGTAACAATATATGGATAAATTAGGTAAAATACAATTTAATAACGTAAATTACATATAATGCGATCATATTTATATAATTATGTATAAATGTATTAAAAATTCGAACTAACCGTTAAAAGTCGTCTTTAAAAATAGGACTCGTAAAACGTATCGTTAGGTTTATACGAACCCAATGACACTAATTTTGTTAAAATCAAGCAACTTTAAGTAATTTAACCTATAACTTTATCATATTTAAGAATGTACGTATTTCAGCAACCTTACCGGAATTAAAATGTGAATTAATAAACTAAAAGTGCATTTCGATACGATTGAAATGATATATAATATGTAATAGTATATATGATGTATAGTATCAACAACTAATAACTTAATTCGATATATAGTAATAATACAACTATATATTATCGAAATAATAATATATATATATCTATAACCATTTTAGATTAAACCCTAATGTTTTCGTAATTATTACGAAAATTGAATTTGGGTCTTTTGTGTAAATAGGATCTTCCAA
This sequence comes from Lumnitzera racemosa, assembly GCA_024138005.1. Classification (NCBI taxonomy): domain Eukaryota; kingdom Viridiplantae; phylum Streptophyta; class Magnoliopsida; order Myrtales; family Combretaceae; genus Lumnitzera; species Lumnitzera racemosa. The sequence continues at coordinate 78,521,268 of JAMXBC010000010.1, forward strand.
TACAAAGATGGTTGACGATTCGAGTTAGCAATAGCGAACATCTAAACAAGTAAGTTGGGATTATGGCTTCACCGCTTGTTTGGATACTGTTTAAAGTATCTGGAGACCCAAGAGTACTTCTGGTTGTGTTTGTAGTTAGTTGATTGTGCGCATGTTGTGTGTATGGATGATACTAGATTGTGACAAGAGTTCAACTCCTTGGTGTGATGTTCTACATGATTGCATTGATTCTGTATTATATGAACTTATCAGCCACCCTTAATTAAAAACTAACGTTTATTCGACTAAAATGAAACTGGACACGCATAATACCCATTAGGGGAAACGATTAAGAGTGTCAGGCCAAATACCGACTTCCTTCGATGAGGATAGCTGAAATGGTCCTTTCCTTACCCTTAATCAAACTAAGTGATAAGAGAGGAGGTCGCGGCAAGGTTGGGGGCCATGGTTCGAAGGTGATCATGGGAGGAGGGTATTCTCCATTGCACAAGCTTGGGTTTGGTCTGACTTGAGTCGCAATGAAACTCCTTAATCTAGATTGAAGTGGATGTAATTTCTCTAACCTCATAGTGGATCGGATAACATTGTGCGATGTTTCATTTGTTTGATTGCATTGCATTTCATCATAATTATTAACCTTCCTTGTGTTTGTACAGTACTCTTCTAACTTTGTCCCACTTACTAAGCTAGTTGTGCTCGCATCCCTATAGACTCTTTTGCAGGTGTTGAGTAAGGTTAGGATGTTCATATACCACCATTCCTAGGTTAGTGTATTGCTGTTTGGAAAAGTGAGGATCGAGGAATCAACTGAACCCAGGCTTTTGACTTTGTCTTTGAGTTTTTGAGGAATCTAATTGGGAATTCCCTAGGAGCCCACTAGTTTCCTAACTTATTGTATATAGACTGCAAAACTTGTGGTTTTTAATAAATTCTGATTCTAAACTTTACCTTTGGACGTAAAGCGTTCATATAAATACTGTTGTGGTATTAGACAACAAGTCGTATAGAACAGGTATTTTGTAAAAGCTCCACTACATGTTTGGTTATTAACAGGTGTCAGAATAGTAGTTTCAAGCTGGTTGAGTTGTGCACTTTGTGTGAATTATATCTACGATAGTAGCTGTGAGGTTAGCTTCTATCTTAGATTAGTTTATATGACGGGACTGTTATGACTCTTCTTGTTCAGGGCGTGACAATATACACATGAGATTAGTGATACCATACTTAGCTCTCACGTTTATGGTGATGTCTAATTGATATGTTCTAGCATATGTGTTCACATTAGAAGAATAATGTTCAATGCTATAGGTCTTGTGTAAGATATTGAAGGGGGGGGGGGGAGGGGGGTGGTAGGGGGTAGGTTGGGAGGGTGTGAATTGATGGAAAAATGTAACTTTTTTTTTTTAAATAAATCCCCTCTTAATAACCTAAATATGGTGTATAAGTAGTCGAGTATTGATTGTTAACTTAGCCACAAAAAGAACAATTCAAATAATAAAATGCAAAAATTAAATAGGATAGAGAGAAAGAAAATTAGGCGATCAATTTATAGAGTTTTAGCCTTTTGCCTACTACTCTTTTTCAACTTCACTGTTGGAGACCCGGTTCTCCTTATTGATGTCATTCTGCTAGTCCAATCTTTCCGCTAATAAAAAATCAATCAGAGGTTATAAGTATATTGAGTCACTTCTTTGTCTTATCTCACTACCTATCCCTGTGCTATTCATAAGACTATAGAGAACTCCTTAACCTCACACTTACTTAAATACAATACTAATAATGTTTACAACAAAATGAGACAATACAATCAAATAGTTCTTTACAAAATTCGCACAAATGCAATAACCATAAAATGAAAAATTTGTCTTCACTCATTTTTTGACTAGTTTCTAATATAGTTTTTTACAGTGTTCACGAGAATGCTTGTTAATTTCAGTTCTGATCTTGATCAATCTGTATCAATCTTGCATAACGTCAATTTAAATCGAATAACTTATATGTAACAACTAGAAATGGCTAGTTGTATATTTTTCTCCAACAAATCTTGATTCAAACACAATTAGTTTTGTTGTTGATGAAAATCCCTTGAGAATAGGAATAGATTTTAAATATTTGAAAGTTTGAATGCCTACTATTGCTCCTGATATTTTTCTTGTACTTCTTAAATTGTCTAACTATTGTAGTTCATGAAATATCTTCTGGAACCTCTTGAAGTTTGTTTAAATTCAAAAAAAAAAAAAATTGAAGATCACATTTCAAACAATTGGATAAGCATAAAAAGATTTGATTGAATCTTAGTATGTCAAACCTGATCTTTACAAATAATACAACTCTTGATCATAGGATATCTGTTATAAACCAATTTGTTTCTTTAACCAAAATCTTATTTGAATTTTGAAATAAAACTCTCTAAGAAAATTTGGTTGAATTTATCCATAATGTCCAACCTTATCTTTAACAAAATATCTTGAAATCCTTGAATTTAGTCAACAAATGAGTTGAAATCCTTGAATTTATGTCAACAAATGAGTTGCAATCTTATTTAAAAAAAAAAAAAAAACTACATTGTGCTTTGTAAATTTTGAGCATAACCTTATTCAATATAACTTCCAGACGCATTTGAATATTATTTAAACCTTTTAAGCTACAATGATACAGCAACACCTTTCATGTTTTGTTGCTCGATCATCCCTACAAAAAAAAAAATGTCAAAATATCTTTCTTCTAAAATATTTTACTCAAACCTTAATTAAACATTCTAAAAATTTGATTCTTTGAGCATTCTAACTTAAAATCCCCATGAACTAAATCTAACTTTGGTGGAACAAAGTTGAACACATTACCTAAATATACCTAATAAAGTGGATCTAGGCCTTCTATATATTTGTCTAACTTAACTTGTCCAGATTATTCTGAAAATATCTTAAGGACAAACTTCTAAACTTGAATTTGTGTACTACTAATCATAACTCTTTACTTTTGTTGATATACTTTCTAACTTACATTCTGACATATATTTTGATAAGTAATTTTCAACCTTGTTTTCCTTATTATTCTTTCTTTTCTCTAAGATGTCCTGCATACTCACTAGACTTGTTAAGTTCATTCTCATCTTTTTGTGATCATCAAAATATATTAAGAGAGAACTCAACAAATGTCTCATGTTCAGCTCATGTAATGGGCTTATGTATATTTACATTTATGTTGAGAAGGCTTATGATTTAACTACTTGTGTTCAACTTAAGTGTTAAGTGCTACATCTAACCTATGATGCCAAGACCTATATCATGCTCAACCTTATGTTGTGTTCAAACCTCATGTCATAATCAGACCTCTCTTCATGTTCAGATCTTAGGTCATATTTAGACCTCACATCACATTCAAGCCTTGTATTGTACTTAAACTTCGTGTTGCATTGAGGCCTCACATCTTGTTGAAGCCTTGCATCTTGTTGAAGCCTTACATCCTATTTAAGACTCATGTCGATTTACACTCGAGACTCATAACATGTTCAAGATTTTTTTTACATTCAAGGCTCATGTTACGTTTTGAGATTATGTCATATCCAAGGCTTACCTCGAGTTCAAGGCTCACATCATGGTTAAGGTTCATGTTTAGGGCTCATGCTCGATTCTCATGTTAAATCATGTTGAATGCTTACGATTATAGCTAATGCTCCCTCACATTCAACTTTAATGCTTAAAACTTGCATTCCCTCTCATATTCAATGCTCATATGTAACTCTTATGTTTACTCATGCTTAAGACTCATGTGTCAAGGCTCATGTTTAACTCATATGATTAGACTCATATTTAACTCCATGCTAAGAGCGTCATTTTAATTCATATACATAACTCATATGTGTTCATATCGAAGATTTAGAAGTGCTTATGTTAGAAGCCCACATGTACTCATACCAAAGGGATTGTGCAGAATTAAAGTGTTCAACTCTCATGTGTTCATGTGCAAGACTTATGTCTCATACATTTGTGTTGAGCTCATGGACTCACACTTAACTGTTACACCTCCATGTTCAAGGTTCATGTTCAAATTCACATTTTATGCTTATATGGAAGCCTCATGTTCATTTTACGTGTTTAACTTACAAGTGTCTGTATGAAGGGGTTATCAAGTTCATTTCACAAATTATCTTACAAGTTCTTATGTTGGGGGTAGGTAGGGGTGGGGGGGGGGGATTATGTTTAACTCAATTGTATAGCTTTCATATGCTTACGTCTAAGACTTATGTTCAAATCGCATGTGTTCAGCTCACGGTTGATTCTCATGTGCTTGTGTGTGCATGTCCTTATGATTCGGGACTTATGTTCAATTCATATTACAAGTTGCAATTGATTTTATAGAGATTACAAAAGGAGGCCATATGTAACCCAAGCATTATTCCTCTTCATTATCACTCGCTAATGAAGATTGGTCCTTGTTGGCTCTCGATTTACAAACAATCATGATTCGGGCAGTAAAGAGTCTACTCTCTTTAAACCGTACTGGTTTCTTAGCTGGTGCAAGGATGGGATTTAATCCTCAAGTTATGATTGCACACTTTTGACCTTCGATTGGTAAACGGTTACGGTTTATGCGGTAAAGAGTTTACCCTCTTTAAACTGTACTGATTTGTTGAGTGTTGTTAGTTCGAGATCTGGTCTTTAAGTTACGATCATCGACTTTTAACCTTTGATTGCAAGTAGCAGTGACTCGGGCGGAAAAGAGATACTCTTTAAATTAAAACGATTTGCTAATTGTAGCAAGTTCGGGATAGTAGCCACTCAAAGTATGATTATGAACTCTGAAATATCTGAAATATTGGTTATGCTACTTGTAAAACATAGACAATGAAGGGATGTCAGCTTCAAAATATAGAGAAAAAAAGAGTAGAGCAGAAGGATGTAAGAATTAATCATATAGAGACATATATTAAGGCATGAGTAAAATTACAAGAATCAAAGACTTTGAGCAATGGAGATTGTACCATTGTTCATCACATGAAAAATAAAGATTAAAGCTAAAGAAAAATGCATAAGTTCGGGTTGTATACAAGATTCCTAGCATCTCATATCAAGCAAACAAGTGGCTAATAGTGAAATCAAGCAAAGGAAAGATTATGAAGTGAAGAGTTGCACCACCATGGAAAAATTATTCAGTCATGTTATGCTGAAAGAAATATTATGGTAAGCCTTTATAATTGTTGAGCCTTCACATCAAATACCCAAGGTGAATCAAGACAGTTGGTAAACATAGAGGAGGAAAGCCATACAGTTATTAGTAGAATGCCTTCTATCATGTATCAAGACCAATCTCCTAGATGTTTCCTAAGAGTTTATACATCTAACAAGATATATGGACAATTGGGCATAATTATATTCCTTAGATCAGCTTGATGCTCATAACAATGGTGATGTTATTGCTTTGGATCAAAGTGTTTAGAAGTCATCAATGTTAAATTTACTCTCTAAACATTGGTTTTTTATATCTAGCAAAAATGGAGTAAACTAAATCTATACTTCATATTTAAAGAACTAAACATTATTTGGAGGAAAATTGAACAAAACTTTTGTTCAACTATTGTGAAAAAAAGGTATCAATATGGAACTTCACTAGCCAAATTGTGCAGAATATTTTTTCAAAAGATGCTAAAAAAAAATATAACCAATTATTTGGTGCATCCATTTATGTAGAAAGAGCTACAGGGTTTATGGTACATCCTAAGATCAAACAAGTCAAAATACCATCCTAAAAATAACGATAGATTACTATACCAATTATTTGGTAGATACTTTAACGTGTTTGAAGAAATGAGACATCATGCCAACAGTCCCTTATTGTCTTAAATGCCTCTTAGTTGTTAGAGCTAAGAACAAATACTAATAGAAGAGATGTATTAAAAATCCATTGAAAATGTATAAAGTAGCTCTCGAAATTGTTTGGTAAGACAAAAAGATCAACACACATGTGAGTTCATTTCCTAAAATGAATATGAGCTGTTATCTAAAAGTTGAGAAGGAAAAAAGAGCATGGAGAATAGAAAACTTTTGCTAGTGATAGATGATACAACTAGATTACTACCAGCACAATAACAAGAAGAAGGTGGCCTCAACACGTTACAAAAAAAAAAAGGAAGCTTAGGACTTCACCTCAAAGAATCAAATTTACTAATAGCCTCACTCCACAGCCGCTTTAGACTGCTTTCTTTACATTGGAGTTCAGTTGGATATTTTGTTACAACTTATGTGTACAACATAATTTTTACATTAAAATATGAACCAGCTTTTTTTTTTTCCTTTATCATCTTCACAATAATAGGATTCTTGACTTAGTGTAGGTTTCATACAAAAGTCTCTAACTACGACTCACGCTCTCAGTATATATATCCCTCCTTAGTGTTGGGCCCTTTACGATGCAGTTAACTTGAGGATAAAACATTTTATCCCCTCTACTACTGAAGCTGAGTGGGAGTGGATAACAAACAATATAATATAGACAATACGATAGACAATACTGCATATCATAACTGAAACATTTTAATCATAACCCGCAGGTTCAACTTTACATATGCATTTGCCGAACTGGACATTTACTGCTAGCAATGTAGCATACTATGCTCATGCACATAGCATGCAACAATACTGATATCTTATGCCCTCTAATCTTCTTTTATTTATTCAACATAGCCAGGGTATCTAGATACAATGTTTAAGAATCTATGGGCAATAAGGAGTTACCTAGGAGTAGAACCCTTACCAAATTGGACTACACATTATAGCTTACCAAATCAAAGTGGCAACACTGCCAAATTAGAACATATACTGTAGTCTACTAAATTTGACTATCAAAATAGTCACAATGTTTGGGTAATGCAATCTATATACTTCCAAAAACTAAGTTCATAAAACTATATTCTTTCCATGATCACTTGTAAGCCTCATTTTGAATGTTCTGACCCTAGGTCCTTTTTTGTGCTATGCTATGCTATGCCATTCCATGATATGCAATATAACTCAAGAATATCAATTAGCATAATCAATCTTTAAGTTTTATTCAACCTAGTTATTTGATTCTAGTTTTTAAACTCTCTATAGTAGAATTCTAGTATCTTACTTGGAGCTCACTTAGGTGAACACCCAGAAGATTGAGTTAGCGATCACTTTAGTTAGCACAATCAATCGTAAGCACAAATCATCACCCAACATAGAAGCATAATAGTTCAACCAAGATACAATTACTATCATTCAAAATCACCACATTAGTATCCGCTATAATAGCTTATCAATTCACCTAAGATATACCCATATTTAATCAACACAGCATCAAATAGCACGTAGTATTATGAGTAGCAATATGTTTACTTCAAGCATAGGTTAGATCTACTTACCTGGCCTTAATAGTACTACAAAATCCTAGGAAAATATAAACATAGTCTTTAACTTAAGTATGGATTAAACTCGAACTCTTATAAGCTTTCATTACTATGTTTTAAACTTTGTTTGACCGTATCTTACTTATTTCCTATTCAATTTCAACAAACTTTATGTCATCACGATTGCTATTTCGAGTACTATTAAGATATCTTGAGAATCAAGTCTATCAATGTTTTCAAAAGTCTAAAAATACCCTTTTCTCATTACAACTCAACTGTACGTTATCTTAACTTCGTAATTGATCCGAATAAGTTTTAGTACTGAACTAAAAACTCTAAAAATCACACTTTCCAAACTTATCTAATAACCCTTAATATACCTCAAAGTGTTCATTTGAGATAGATTTGATAAATATTTTAATAGTACTAATTACTATATTACATATTAAGCTAATATATAAGCTTATGTTAGGAAAATACGTAATAAATAGTATACGAGCCTAATTAATTTAACAAAAATCCTATAGACTCACAATTTTTTTTTTTAATTATTGACCATCAATTATACTAAACTAGTTATTATCAATTTTTATAAAAATAACGGTTTTATCTTGGAATTATAAAAAATTAGGGAAAATAAACAAATTTATAGGTGAGATAAAAATTAAATATTCCAAATATCATTATAAACATCCAGAAGTCTAAACATGTAGGGCTTATTCATTAATTTCATCAAAAATAATTATTACAACAATTTAGTAAAATTGGTTGTTTTATTCAAAATAATTATAAAAAATAGTAAACGTACTTAATTTTTAAAATTATTGTTACCACAATTAATTATATATATTAGGTGTATTGTATACAAAAATTGAGCTTGAAACAATATCATCTAATATTTATAAAAATTTATTCAATTTTTGCCCAAATAGGGCATTTTCTTAAGGAACCCATACTTCCACTTTAGTTATAATTAAAATAAAATTAGTAAATTAATCTAAACCTACAATAATCATAGAAAACCAAATTTCATAATTAATTGATAATATTTGATATTTTTAGCAAATTAAATAAATTACAAGTAGAAAATTGGTTCACCTGAACCAGCTGTCTCTAGCCACCATTGAATCACCACACCTTATCGAAATACCTCCTCTAGCCACCCTCTGTTGGACCTTTAAGTCACTTTAAGTTAGGTTGTGGTTTGGTGCACGAATCACCCTAGACCAATTCCGTCCTTATACTTTGTTCTATTTTTATTTTAATTTTTCTTAATTTTTCTATATTGTTTTCTTTTATTTCCAGAGTTCCAAAATATTGAAATTGAGGGTTTAGGTCCTATGTATAGTTTTTGAAGTTTGCTTTAGACATGTGTATGACACACGTCAATTTTCAATTTTCCATTTTCCTAAATGACATGTGTCATCTTCTCATCAATCAAGTGTAACTCATCATTTCCAATTAATACTAAGTTGACACATTATTTGATGATTCATTCATCCTTTTTTTTAATTAATTTTCCATTATTTTATGTTAATTTCCCTTATTTTAATAATAATTTATTATTATATACATGTATTTAATGCATATAATGCATATTCGATGTTAATACATGTATATTACATATAATTCAACTTCATTTATTATTTTTGAAAGTTAATTAATTTATCTCTAATATCTTATTATATTTAAAAACTCGAATTTTATGATTATCGACTTTATCGATAAATTAACATTTTTCTCAAATTAATATTTTTATATAGCTTTTTTTGAGAAATTAATTTTACTTAAATTAATTTGTCTAACTTTTTTAACTTTACTATGAATTTTGAAATAAAACAGATAATATGGCCTAATAAACTAAATTTAGGGGTTCGGATTTTAGAGTTATTGAACTGGCATGAAATCTAAAGGTATTATACTTCTTCCTCTTCCTTATTGCGGTAATTGGATGCAACACTTGGGGTTATGTGATTGGTTATACTGTATAGTATGAAGAAAAAAAAATGAATGGACACTTGTCAAGCTTTCAATGGGAATAAGAGAACTATGTAAAGTAACTTTAAGGATGTGTAGCTGCAATGGAAAAGGAAAGAAGGTCGTTGTCTGTCTATCTTTGGTGAAGCAAAGATGAAAATGAAAAAAAGTAAAGGACACCTATCGATTTTTTAATGGGGGAAAAGAAATTAAAAAAAAAAAATTTGTATCCCATTCATCTTTTGTTTAGTTGAACTAGTGCGTACAAATGTGAAAAATAAAATATTGTACTGCTACATAGCTTTCTTTGGCCACTTTTAGTTGATGACATGTAGATTAGGTATTAGTTTTATGTAACATCTTCTTTTAAATCAAGCCATGGAAGGAGAGCACAAATTCCTTGGACTAAATGTGGAAGTTGTGCTTGTAAGGGGGATTGAATTATGACATTGAAATCAAATACTCTCGAATCATTTTTTTTAAGAGATGTATGCTAGAGTTCAATCTTTTCTTGCACATGGGATTACATGATTGATATGTCTGGTGCCAATTCCTTAAACATGGAAGGATGATAAAGAATACAAATTCGGTGGAATTGAAATTCCAAGAAAGAAGAAGATGATGGTGGGTTGATTTCTCATGGTTTCTTCAATATTTTGTTAGATAGTGGCTACTTTTCTATAATTTTTATAGCTCTCATTTGTTGGTCTACAAGTGTAACTTCACCATAGAGCATGTAGTGATTTTTGATGGAACCTGGAGTGTAAATTAAAATATCATCTTGCTTTGTCACAAATATGTGCCTTTTAATCATTTGAAGTCTTAATGTGGATTTACATGGGTCAATTCTTTTTTATCCCAAAGGAGTGAAACATATACTTAGATACAAACCTCACCTCATGTCAATATTATCAAAAGAGTGGTATCTAAATTGTCAAGCTTCGAAGATACATAGATGCCTACTGGTTTGTTGGGCAAATGATTTCTAAACAATGGAATTTACATAGGTTATTAGCTAGAAGGTGCAAAAGGAATCAACAAATATACTATGGGGATTAATTTATTCTTATCTAATCAAGTGGACCCTTATCTCATTTGGTGTGGTGTGGTGTTTTGAAAATTTGTTATAATTCAATAGTTTTAATTGAAAGTGAATATGGGCTCACAATATGCCATTAGGCTATACCTCAAATTAGGATTATGTTATGGACAGAAATCACAATGTGAGAGGTTCTACTCTATGAAGCACGATGACCATCTTTAATAGAAATAAGGAGGCAAATTCAAGTGGTGTTTGCCATAATTGCAAATATATAACCCTTAAGCACATTATCTAGTAAAATTTAATACGAATATACATGGATGAATTTCTTTTGAGCTTACGTAAAGCAAAATATGTTTAGATATAAGCTTTGTCCCATACATTGGATGGGCGTTCCTTTCTTCCTGTATAATCTGACAAAATTTGATGTAAAATAAGTGAAGGAGGTGAAACAGCTTGGAAGATCTATCATGGAAGGTCAGAGCTTCAATAATTCCTTAATGAATAACATAACTCCATTATTTCCTCTAGGGCAACCTTTATTTAATTTAGCAAAGGTGATACGTATAATCATTTGGTGTTGAGAACTCGCGTATGAAAATAATTCTCAAATGAATTTGGCAGCATTGTAGTTGTTCAATAGTGCACATACCAGAGTCATTTGAAACAGTTGTTTAATGCTCAAACTCCTTCGACTTTGTCCGAAGGATTTTGGTTAGAGGCTAAAATGTAGAGGGTTAAATTCAAATTTAGGCTTTAAGTCTACTAATTAATTGGGTTTGACTCTTTGTGCTAGGATAATGAAGCCTAAAGAGTTAAGTCCAAATATTTGGGATGATCAAGGGAGTTTTAGTATGGTAGGCTTAGAGTAGGGTTCACTGGATCATCTTGTTCAATTTAGCATTTCTCAATATTAGCTTATACTAAGAATAAGGCCTTATTGGGCCTAAGCTCATGAAGAAATCACTTAAAGTTTATTAAGGGAAATGATTAATCTTGGCTATTAATCATCATCATTATTTAATGGACAAAATCTGACCACAAATGTTGTTACTTTACCATATTCTTACCGTAAAAGGTTAAACACTTGAATATTTTAAGAACACTACCTTATTTTTCATCAGCTATGGAGTTTGCTGCCTCTTAGCTTCTCCACCTATTACCACGAATGTTAGAGCCTTATTGAGATTATTTACTTTTCCTCTCTACACTTCTCTCCTAATCATCTCATATGCACGATTCAAGTCATTTCTCTAGTCATGTGTAACACAACTTGATACATGGCATACATGCAACCCTTATACTCGTACCCACATACCTACAATGGACATACAAGTAGGTTACCAACTAACAATTTAAAAATAACAAAATAAAACAACAAATAGGAGCTTACTATCACTTCCTCACCATAAACATTTTTATTAGCAGTAACCATCTTCAACTTGTTGTTCCATACAAAACCACTCTTACTTCTTATCTTCTGTATGGTGACCCACGTATTCTTAATAGTACAGAGATGATTCTCTACATGATTTGCAAAGTAACTCGCTCTGAATTTGTTGTTTACTGTGCTTACCACTCAAGCAAAGGATTATGCTTTGAATGTGGTTGAGGGTTTATTACCTTTGATTACCTCATTAGCTAAAATTTCTAACATCAACTCTTCCATTGGTTTAGACTTGGGGAAATTTTTTGCTATGGTTTCTTTCTCAAAGCTATTACCTTATTTCTCATTATGTTTCCCTATTAGTAAAATTAAATGCATGTAAGTAAAAAAAAAAATCTAAATAAAATTCTAATAAGGACTACATGTATGCAAATGAATATTATTCCATAAAAAATTAGTCATGAACAAAACCAATAATAATTGAAAATATTTACATGTTATAGTAAAGAAACGCTAACATGCCTACATAACACAAATGTAATAACATAAAATAATATACATTATGCCTAGTTCTATAATAACTCTAGATTGCAAAAGCTATTTCATCTCTTTCATTAACTACTCTCTATTTTCCTCCCTATCTTCTCTTTGAATTTGTTGAGATCTCTGACTACTTTGAGATTCTGATCGTTTAGATATTTCTTCTACAATTGGATTAGTTGGATCGACTCCCATAATGAAATTATGGAGAATGCAACAAGCTAATGTTACATCTATCTGTATTGGGAATGACTAAAAAGGTACTACATCTAGTACATGAAAACGAGACTTAAGATGGCATCGAATACCTTGATTGGAAGATATAACCCTCAATCTAATGCTATAATTAGCATTATTGAGATAGTATTTACCTACACATAATGAACTATTACTATAATATTATATATTGATAACTTTTCATTTTTACTAAATGGTCATTAACTTAACCATAATACCTTTTGGAATTTTAAATCCATTTGGTCTTGACATTGCATCATTTAATATATAGGAATCATACATTGATTCTTCCTAGCCAACTAATACATGAATAAACTTCAAGTCAAAATTTATAACCGCAAACACATTTTGAGTAGTCATTTCTTTTTTCCTCAAAAGCGTCCTTCAATGTTGGAGGGAATTGATGCATAGACATGGGTGCCATCTATTGCTCCTATACAATCTTGAAAGTACTTACTAGTACCGTCAATGGACTATTTTGGTATCTATAAAATTTGATTGAAATTATTAGTTTTTATAAATTACCTTAAAATATGAATAAAATCTTTAACTATTCCATATCTGTGAAGGGACCGTATCACTTGGTGCTTTGACTATTATATAGATAACTTCAAAACTACTTTCAAAACTTTCTTAAAATATTTATACACAATTTCAATGGATCTATGAAACTTTTCACTAATTACTCTAAATCTCACATTATGCTTGAGTAAATGGTAAAATATCAACACTTGTTCTTTAATAGATACCTATTTACTCGGATGAAACAAATCATTTTCCTTAAGAATCTTACACAATTCAAAGAAGACCCTTAGCCTCATACAGATTTGACTGATACAATGAATATCTTCACTATATAAAATTTGATTTATATATAACTCTTGTTTGTATTTTTTATTAACATGAAGCTCTCTTGAAATCTCATATTTACAACATTTTCGCTTAACTATCATAGTTTCAATACAACTAAGAACTTTAGTTGCATTGATTATTGCCACATGTATCTCATTTTCATTTAATTATGGAATATGAAAAAATATATAAAAATAAAGCTATTAAAAATATTAACAACATTACAATAAAAAAAAGTACACAAAAATTCATAAGAAATATAACAATGTATTAAACAGACATGAATTTCGGAGAAGTCATAGAGTTTAACAAGACAATTCAAAAAAAAAAAAAAAATTACAGAGGATGATAATGTAGTAAACAAAAAAGAGAATAAAATTTGTGAAATCATCAATATGCATATAAATATGATTTCTTCGATGAAATTTGCACGGTTATTTTTAAAATTAGATTCTTATACAGGTAGCTATTATAATGCTTTAAGAATATTGCTTAATGTGATAACCATGGTGTTTTCTTAGACATTGATAAAATAGAATTGATGTGGATGTAATTCCTTATATGTTCTTTCCTTTACTTTTCTTTACTTGAAGAAAACAATATTAGTTGAGAGTATAATTAATTTACAACCATTGACATGATAGCAATTATGGCATTGACAAATTGTTCGTTTATTTTTGATAAAATCAATTTCAAGTTTTATGAATATCAATGGATGGTTTTATAAAAATATTTCTCACTGTATGTAATTCGATAAAATGGCTTACTACATATGTAGATATATACGTATATGTAGATGAAAACAAAACGTACTATTTGAGCAATCAGGCAAAAAAAAATTACTAGTGACAATTAATAAAATAAAAAAAAATAATTAGAATGAAATGAAAGAAACCATAAGATAACATGAAAAAAAAAATGAAACGAATGGATTACGTACCGAAATAAATTGGCCAATTCATACAGCTTACTAAAAATTTGAAAATATATATAATATATGTATAGAAAGAGAGAGTATGTGTGTTAATGCATTAGAGAGATGTTGAAACAAGGTTAGAAAAAAGATGACCATGGACAGAGAGCCTACCAAAATTGTGTCAAGTAGTCAATGGCAATTAATAACTAGTAACGTGGATGTTAGGGGCTTAAAAGGCAGTAAATTCCGGAAATTATTTTCCATGAGTTTGTTTGAATATTAATTTAAACGGGTCTTTACTTTTAACATGGGAAAATATCTTCCCATAATGGAACCTTCCTTTCCCTTTAACAAATATGAGAAAATATGTAAAAAGTTTTCAGGAAAATAATTTCATCAAAACAAATGCCTTTGTAAAAACTTTTTAAGTTTATGAGGTAGTAATATTGGCATACTGTCTCTACTTTGTAGTGGAGATTAACTATTTGTTTACTTGAGGAATAAAACCTTAATCCTTATTACTCCATTCATTTTATATATTTTCACCAAATTATAATTTGATAAGAATCCCTATTATTTGTTTTGGGATTTCTTCCTCAAAGTAAAGAATTAAGATTCAACACTAAAATAACATTTCATACCCTTGTCTTCTTTACCTCTTCCCTAAATTTTGTACTTCACCACAAACATCACCACTTAGATAACTACCATCACCACCACACATAAATACTACCATCATTAGACACCGTCATCACCACAGACAAGCACCACTACCCTCATAGACACCAATCCCCATCTCTACATTGGTATTTAAGTAAATAATAATCCCATTTGAATTTTAAATATCTAAACAAACTTACAAAAAGAAACATCACACATGCTTTACAAAAATTGTCAAGATAGAAAAATTTCCACACATTTTGAAATTTCGCCATTTGTTGTGATTCCCATATGCAAACTCTTCTAAAATTAAGTGATAGTTTTGATCAAGCTATGAACTTTAAGAAAAAACTCTATCCTAGTATTGTTAATTGTTATTTTTGAATAGTGAAGGAAGTGATTTCTCAAGAAAAAAGAGAGCCTTTTGTTTACTTTTAGGAATTTGCAAAAGAGAAGAACTTTAACGGTTCTTTTGACAAATTTGACCTAAAACTTCACCTCGGTGTCATAAATTTTGGTGTTTCTTATGAAATTCTTAAAGAAAAAGAAAGGAAAGGAAAAAATCCCCCAAAGATGGTTTATGTTAAGTTTGATTCTAACATCATGAGTGTAGACCCATCATCTTTAAGATCTTTGAAATGCCTTATGTGCTATAACAAGTTTGCATTGAGGTAGTTGGTCTAGAGAGTATTGGGGCGATGAGGGAGAGAGGGGAAGCCTATAATTAGGGGAGGGGGAGGAGAGAGAAAGAAGAAGAGAGAGCATGTGGATTATAGTGAGGATGTGATGAAGACAAGGGTAATTTAGTATTTTAGGTATTATTATAGTTTATTTTGTATGTTGATTTTTAATCAAAGTGAACATTGTAATAATGATTATACCCTTATTTATTTACCCATGAATTTCAATTCCATTACACGTTTATTCTATGTAACGAAGTGACAAGCCATGAGTATCTAAAAATCCTGATCAATTTTGGAGAAATTCCAAGAAATTTTTTTTTTTAATTTTTTATATTTGTGAGGGCATTATATGGGTTTAAGCATATGATTTGCATTAAAGACGATGGAGTATAAAAATTTTGAAAAAAAGATATTTTTCTCCTCATTATCTATTTATTATATTGAATTAAGCAACTCCCAATAAAATTTTTTACTTTTTTTACTTTGGTTTTTTTATTTATAAAAATAAAAAGATGGGATACTTTTTTTAAAATTTATTTTAGAGGTTAAAAGTAAGCAAGCGAGCTATTTGTTAATATTAGCTATTAGGTACGGTCCAATAACTGAAAAGCCCAAGAAAAGGATGACTTAAGGCTATTGATGAGTATAAAATTAGACTTATCTGTTACGCTATTTTCTTGGATATTTTGAGCTATTTAATATCATTTCATTGAATTTGCTATTAATTTGAGTTATTTTTTATTTTAAGACTCAATTAGAGTGATATAATGAAAAGATGGGGAATTAAGTTTTTTTTAAAAGAATTTCATCTATTTTAAAGGATAATGGAGAGACAACAAGGATCAAAGAGAATTTATTCAGGAATTAAAGCAAGGAAGACTACCATGGTTGCATTTCATGACCATGTTCCTTCGCCGTAAAGTCTACGTTTTTAATTTCAAAATTGAAGTTTGAAGGATTTTTGACGAGAACATGACTACGGTCAGCCACGACGGTCATGTTCCCTAGTTAAGATCCCCTCATAATTAATTTCAAGATGATTCTCGTAAGAATTATTGTAAGGTGTTGTTTATGCCCACTCACCACGCTTGTGTACTTTCAATTTTCTATGATACACTTGCCATTTGAGAATTATTCTATCTAGACATTATATATAGAAGATATATATTTGTAAAAGAAAAAAAAAAGGAGAGGGAGAGTGGGGAATAGAATACTTTTAAGGGTTGATTTTTATTTTCATCATGTAAGTTGTTATCTTTACTAGGATTATAGCCTAGAATCATTGATATATAGATCTATGAAACATCAAGGTAATGATGTAGTGTACAATAATAGTTTTATTTTAATGTAATTCTCTTATTCTTATTAATTTAGTCTGTATTTGCTTTGGATTATGGTGTTATTTTATAGTCTCAACTTAATTATCTGATTTTATGTATTGAAGTCGTGAGGCGAATACACAAATAGATCTACCATAATTGAATAGATTTATTATAAGCTTAGAGATAAGTTATATATTTCTTCCAAAATTTACCATTTGTTGTCTGTGTACGAAATTCATAATCTTAATGCTGTTTTAAGGAGTCTCATCATAGAAGTGATTTAGGTAGGATGTAATTAGGATTAGAATTTAATAGAGAAGTGATTCTTATTATATTAGCACTTGAATTCCTCCGGTTAAGAAGAATAAGAAATTCATTAAAAACCATACGATTCTACACATTAAATTCATGGTGATCAGAGCTTAGATATCCCAATTGTTGTTTATTTAGTTTTATTTTATTCTTGCATTATTAGTTAATTTTTTATTAGTTCCTAGTTCTTGTTTTCATCCAATTCATTATTAATATTGTGATCCAACATAAGTTAGAGTAATTAGAACAGATGAGTAAGTGTTCAGATCTGTAGGATTGACAACCTGGGACTCTTATAGTTCTCTATACTATTATTTGATAGATGCACTTGCCTAATAGCATGGCATACACTCCACCAACTTTTTGATGCTATTGTTGGGGATTATTGATCAGGAAAGCTCATTCCTTTATTACTCTACTATTTCACTTTTTGTTATTTCCTTTTTTTTCTTCTTATTAAGAAAATCAAAATCTAACTTGAATTTTCTTGTTTTCTATGGAGGAAATTTGGAGCGATGCCAATAAAGATGAAGTACATAAAACTATGTTTAACTATATTAAACCGTTGACTAGTGCAGCCAACTCTAGTATTGCCAGACCAGTTATCACTGCAAATGAGTTTATGATCTTGCTAATTATTATCTAGATGGTTAGTAGCAGTTGTAATTTGAAGGCTCTTTAGAGGAGGATCCACATATACATCTTACGAACTTCTTGGAGATATATGCAAGTTTCAATTGAAGTAACTACAGATGATGTGGTAAGGTTGAGATTATTTCCTATTTTGTTTGTCTAGAAAAGAAAGGCAATGATTTAACCTCATTGCAAAAAGATTTTATTACTTCTTGGGATTTACTAATAGAAAAATATTTAGAAAAATATTTTCCTCTAGCTAGGATAGCTAAGCTTAGGAGCAATATCTTGTCATTTACTCAGTCTGACCAAGAAACAGTTTATGATGCTTGGAAGCATTTTAAGGAGTTGTTTAGAAAGTGTCCTAATCACACTTTACCACTTTGGATGCAGGTACAAATATTTTACAATGGATTGAATTTTGGTACTAAGCAATTTGTTAATGCATTTGTAGATGGTACATTAAACTCAAAGAAGCCTAGTGAAACTTACGCTTTGTTTGAAAGCCTAACTATGAATAACTACCATTGGGAAGATGATAAACTCAATAGAAAGAAACTAGCAGTAAAGGATGTAAAATCTAGCATAAGCTTAGCAGCGATGGTGGATGCACTAAATAAATAGTTAGATTCCAATCCTAGGTTAGTGTAACATTTTACATTGCCTAGTGTAGTTAATCTAAGAGGATGATGCCATCTTATTATCAAAGGCTACCTTATTAAGGTATGAATCAATGGAGTTTTCAATATTTTCCTTATAACATCCATGAAGAATGGGATAAGGAGTGTTCTTCTTATGCAGATGATTATTTTTATGCAAATTAACCAAGGAATATTAGTGTTCCTTATAGGTTTCAAACTTACCCTCCAAAAGAGGAGAACTAAAAATTGGAAGAGATATTGGCTAGATACATACAAAGTAATGATGCCAAGCTATTGAGCATGAAAAATTACATAGAGTAACTTATGAAGATTTCAGTCGAAAAGCAACTAGAGCCTTCACCATAAGCTAAAGCTAAAGTTATGACCTTGAAAAGTGGAAAGGGGTTGCAAGTTACTAAGTAACTCGAAAAGACATCATTGAACCCTGAATCGATAATGGAGGAGGAGAAAGATAAAGTTGCAAAAACTTCTAAATCGCCTAAAGAAGAGCTAGAACCCCTAAAGGTCAAAGAATTTAATCTACCCATTCCATATCCTTAGAGTTTTTTGGAAGGAATGCTTAAATGAGCAATATAATAAGTTTCTAGACTTATTTAAACAATTACGTATTAATCTATCTTTTGTGAAGCTTTATCGCAGATGCCCAAATATACGAAGTTTTTGAAGGAGCTGCTTTCCAATAAGAAGAAACTAGAGGAATTATTTACAGTCATGCTTAGTAAAGGGTGTTCAGCCATCCTACAAAACAAGTTTCTCACAAAACTAAAGGATTCAGGGAGTTGTACTATCCTTTATCTTATTGGAAATTTGTCTATTAAACAAGCATTAGCTAATTTAGGTGCTAGCATAAATTTAATATCTTATAAATTATTTATGCAGCTAGGTTTGGGTGAACCTAAACTAACTAGGATGAGTTTACAATTGGTTGATAGTTTAGCAATAGATCCTAAGGGTATCATTGAAGATGTGTTTGTTAAAATAGATAAATTTGTATTTCCTATTGATTTTGTCATATTAGACATTGATGAGGATATTGAGGTACCACTAATCCTAGGTAGACCCTTTTTAGCTATTACTAGAGCTATTATAGATGTTAGTGATGGTAAGCTTATATTAAGAGTAGGAGAAGAAGAGATGGTAATTCAAATTAAGAAAGTAATGAGAAAATGTATTGAATAGGACAACATATGTTTTAGTCTTGATTCCATTGATTGTTCTATATTGGATACTTTGTATAAATTATTATTTGAGGACCCTTTGGAATCATGTTTGATACATGGAATTCCTCATGAAGAATCTAGTGATCCAAATATAACTGAAGTAGGAGCTTAGCTAGAAATTAATCCGCTGATTCAAGAGCAAAGGATTGAATGATGTGAACATGTGAAGGAAGCAAAACTGAAGCCTTCCATTGAAGAGCCATAGGATTCAGAGCCGAAGCAACTACCTAACTATCTAAAGTATGCAATCCTTGAGGAAAACTCAAAATTACCAATGATAGTTTCCTTGGGATTGACTACCCAGCAGAAAAATAAACTCCTTGATGTGTTAAGGGATCACAAGAAAGCAATTGCATGGAAGATTTCTAACATCAATGGAATTAGCCCCCTCGTTCCATATATATAAGATCTTGTTTAAAGAAGGTCATAAGCCGGTAGTACAACTGCAAAAACGTTTGAGCCCAAATATAAAGGAAGTAGTCAAGGCAAAAGTAATTAAGCTTTTGAATGCATGTATAATTTATCCTATTTCTGATAGTTCTTGGATTAGTCTTGTACAGGTTGTACCTAAAAAGGGAGGCATGTAGTAGTACCCAATGAGCAGAATGGGATGATTCTCATGAGAGCATTTACAAGTTGGCAATTTTGTATCGACTATAAGAAGCTCAATGATGCCGTGAGGAAGGATCATTTTCCCTTGCCATTTGCAAACTAGATGTTGGAGCATCTATCAAATCATATGTTTTATTGCTTTTTAGATGGTTTGTCTAATTATTTTCAAATTCCTATTTCCTTAAAGGGCTAAGAGAAAACAGCCTTTACATGTCTTTATGGTACATTTGCGTATAGGAGAATGCCATTTTGCCTCTATGATGTAGTTGCAACTTTTTAGCGGTGTATGACAGTAATTTTTTATGAATTTATAGAGGATATAATAGAAGTTTCCATAGATGATTTCTTGGTTTTCGAGAATTCATTTGATAATTACCTTAGGAACCTTCAAAAGGTATTGGTTAGATGTGAAGAGATTAATTTCGTTTTAAAATGGAAAGAGTATCATTTTGACATAAAGTATCTTTGAAAGGCATATAAGTCAATATTGCTAAAATTGACACTATTGCTAAATTACCCCCTCTTACATCTATTAGAGTCGTATGTAGTTTCTTAAGACATATTGGGTTTTATAAAAGGTTCATTAAAGTTTTTTTCAAAAATAGCTAGATCTTTAACTCGGTTGTTAGAAAAGGATACTCCATTTATATTTTCTTAAGATTGTTTAGGTGTAATTAATACTTTAAAAGATAAATTGACTAACTCCTCGATTATGGTAGCCCTGAACTTGATTTTATAATTTGAACTAATGTATGATGCTGACAACTATGTTGTAGGGGCAGTGTTAGGTCAAAGGTGGGAAAAACATTTCTAACCAATCTATTATGCAAGCAAGACTCTTATTGAGACTTACGAGAATTGCACCACCATGGGAAAGGAACTCCTAACAATAGTTTTTTCCTTTGATAAATTTAGGCCATATCTTATCTTATCTTAAGTTTTTGTTTATACTGACTACTCTACTTTGAGATATTTGTTGAATAAAAAAGATGCTAAGCCGAGATTGATCAAGTGGATTCTTTTACTTTAAGATTTTGACCTAGAAAGTAGAGACAAAAATGGAGTAGAGAATTTGTCATCTGACCATCTCTCACAACTAGAAAACCTTTCATTGGAAAAGCTTAATGAACATGATATCAATGATGAGTTCCTAGATGAGAAGTTGTGTTAGGTAAGTCCTTAAAAAACTCCTTGGTTTGCCAACATAGTTTACTATCTAGTAGTTAGGATTACTCTATTAGGATTAGATTTTAGACAGAAGAAAAAGTTTTTCCATGATATTAAAAGCTACTTTTTGGAAGACCTATACTTATTTAAAATAGGTAAGGATAAAATAGTTTGTAGATATGTGTCTCATTTAGAAGGTTGGCAAATTTTAGAACATTATCATTTAGGACCAATTAGAGGACACTTGAGTTCGAATAAAACAGCTCATAAAGTTCTTGAATGTGGTTTTTATTGGCCAACATTATTTAGAGATGCTTGAAAGTTTGTTGAACTTTGTGATAGATGTCAGAGGGCATGAATTATCTAAAAGAGATGAAATGCAACAAAACTTGATTTTGATCTATGAAAATTTTAATATATGGGGTATTGATTTTATGGGATTGTTTCTAAATTCGAATGAGAATAAATATATCCTAATTACCATAGATTAAGTGTCTAAATGAGTAGAAGCTCAAGCCCTACCAAATAATGACTTTAAGGTAGTAAAATAGTTCCTAAAAAGATTATTTTCTAGATTCAGAGCTCCTAGAGCACTCATAAGTGATAGGGGAACCCATTTTTATAACGTCCAACTAGAGAAAGTATTGAAGCGATATAGAGTTAAACATCTGATTGCAACTACATACCACCCTCAAACTAGTAGACAAGTTGAAGTAACAAATAGGGATCTTAAACAAATCTTAGAAAACACTGTCGAACATAATCGTAGAGATTGGTTTGAGAAGTTCGATGATGCTCTTTAGCCTTATAGAACCTGTACAAGACATTGATTAGAACAACTTTATATCGAATTCTCTCTAGTAAGGCATGTTAGTTACTCATGGAAATCGTGCATAAGGCTTACTAGGCCATAAAAAGTGCTAATTATGATCTCGAACATGTAGGTGAATATAGGAAACTTCAGTTAAATGAGCTTCAACAATGGTGAGATATAGCCTACAAGAACTCAAGGATATTCAAAGATAGAGCTAAGCGATTTCATGACAATCAGATTAGGCATGGAAAACAATTCTAAATTGGAGACAAAGTTTTTCTATATCAATTTTGATTAAAGCTTTTTTTAGGTAAGCTTAGGTCTAGATGGTCGAGACCTTAAATTGTAACAAAGGTATTCCCATATGGAGGAGAGCTTGAAAGGTATACTGATCTCGACTAAGACCTCCATTCTATTAGAGAAAATAGGTAATTTTGTTCTTTACTGTTCAGCAAATGATGTTAGCCAAAAGCGCTTTTTAGGAGGTAGCCTAAGCGAATTTTAGTTTTTATTTACTAAATTTTCCATCTCGTGTCTTTTTTATTTAGGTTTGGTTTTGTATTAAGTCAATATGAGTGGTTTCTAGATTTTTCTTAATGTTTTAAGGACAATCATAAAAGATAAGAAGTTGAGATGACTAAGGAAGAGAAAGAAAGGAATCATGATTGCATATTGAAGCATAGAGCTTAGGGAAGAGAGGTAAGTTAGACTCCAATAAGGACCTCGGCCCAAGATCACATTCGTGATCTTGACCTTACTTCTCTCGTCCCAAATTTCACTTAAAATTGAAATTTGAAGTTTTTATGTTAGGAGGAGACCATGCCCTAAGACTACGCTTGTAATCTTGCCCATGTTCCTCTCATCATAAATTGAATTTGAAACTTAAATTTGACATTCTAGTTCCAATGATGACCACAGCTTAGGACTACGCCGATGTTCTTGGTCGTGTACTTTTAGGATGTGGAAGATATAAAGTTGTGCCCAAAATTCATTACAAGAGAACTACAATTAGTGACTATGCCAGTGTTTCTCTTGTTAAGAAATCACACTTTGCAAAAATTTAAGAATTTGATTCCCGTGGCAACTACGGCCACTGATAATGGCTATGGTCATGTATGTATACTCCAATTGCTAAGAAAATAAGATGTGCTCAAATCTTGTTTTTTAAGAAAGTGAAGTGCACTCTCCTAATTTGAACTCCTTCCATAAATAATCCACTTTCCTCTTTGTAAGTGACTTTTCTGTTACTAAGATGCAATGAATATTCACGGATATCTGTAAATTTGCTAATTGCCTAGAATAAAGATATTATTGCAACTTTCCTCAAAATTAAGTTACTTAATTAAAGTGCACAATAATCGAGGAAACTAGTATTTAAATTAATTTTAATCTTTGAATAATTAAGTTGCAATTTCAAAATCCCTAAACACTAGTCAATCAACTAAGTGTAGGGAAAGAGAGAAATCAACCACCACTATCACCATTGATGGTACTAAGACCTACTCGTTACATAACCTGTAGGAACTCTTACAACCCCATATTGGAGGAGGATCCTCTAGCAATATTTCCACCTCACCCAAAACAGATATTGCGATTTGATAATCTTGATCACCAGACTTGATATGAAGCCCTTTCTATAAAGACTTTTTCCCAATCTAGCTTCATCGATTGGGAAGTGTTGAAACCCACCAACATGGAACCTGAAATTCGTTCCATGGTTAAGAGAGGGGGTTGGGATAGGTTATTTAACATCAAAGAACCTATTTAAAAAGAACTAACCTTGGAATTCCTCACTACCTTGTCATTAGAAGATGACAAAGTCCCTTGTAGAGCCTAAAATACAGTTTCATTCCAACTTTGAAACACCAAATTTAATCTTTCCATAGTTGAGTTTGGGGTTTTGATAAGGAATTTATCCATTCATTGGAATTCTATACACTTTCATGTAAACTATCCCGTAGGGTTAACCCCACAAATTATTGGCTCAAACTAAGTAGAGAGAAGATGTACAATCCTAAACTTGCAAGAGGATTGCACTTGAAAAATCTAACCTATAGAATCCTCCATTGTTTTCTTACATACACAATTAGTAGGAGAGGGAATAGTATTAGAGTAAGGGCTATGCATGAGTTCTTTTACCTTTATAGCCTTATAGAAGGATACCCCATCAACTTAGCGATAGCTCTCACATTCTATGTGCGATATCAAGCAACCGATTCCTAAGTGAATCAATTGAGTTGTAGACCTTATGTTATCGTTTCAACGAAGCAACTTAAGCTTTTAGTTGACAATTCCCAACTCATAATAATCTGAAATGCAACCTTGATGAATCTTTCAATCTTTTGCCAGATGGGACTTCTTCTGGATGAGGTTGACAAGTCAACCTTAAAAAGGAAAGAAAGCAAAAACTCTAATGGTGAAATAGTGAAGGAAGTGAAGAAATTGAAAACCCAAGTTCAATGATTGGTTGAATCACAAGAGATTATTGAACAATCTCTAAAAAGATTGTTTAGGAGACAAATCCAAATGATGGAGTTTTGTAACAATTTTGCTGACCAAGTCAAGATAAAAATTCCTCCCCCATCGGATGGGGAATTGATTGATGTGGTGAGGAGGATGAAGTTAAGAGATGATGAAGAAAAGGAAGTGACATTAAGAACCCAAGAAAAAGAGGAACACTCTAAAGGTGAAAAGGAGAACAAACCCATCAATGTTGATTCGAAAGATGAAACCATTGCAGAAGACTTAGATTTCTTTTAGGAATTTAGAGTTATTTGTTTTGTTTAGGCGTTTTTTGACTTTGATAATTTTGATGTTTAGATCAAATAAATGCTTAGTTAGTTAGTCCATTGAATTTCTTTTGAATTTCCATGTTTTAGTTTCAAATTTATGTTCTTATCCATTCAATTCAATGAATTAATAAAAGTTTCTTTTCTACATATGCTCTTATCTCTTTATTTTAAATGTGTTGATTCAAATATTTTAAGCCGATAAATTCCAACAAATTGCATTGAATTCTCAATGGATAATTCGAGCTAACTTCAAATATTCAGGGAAGTATTGTTTTTCCCATGCTCATATTTTCGTCTTTAATATAATTGTTTGCAATAATTTTTCCTATTACATAGAATTATGTACATTGAGGACAATGTACTAAATTAAGTGTAGGGAAGGGGTATGCGACTGTTACTCAGAAATCAAATTATTTATTCCCTAATTTTTTTTTGATATTACAATTCTAATTTACTAAGAAAAAAGTAATTATATTGAATTTTTCCTAAATCACTATTGCACATGGAATACATTATTAGAATTGAGTAGTGGAACTTTTGTGGTGCAACAATTACATGTTATTTAGCCTAGGATTCTAGGACATTAATTAATGAACTATTCAAGTTGAACTTTAGTTGTATGTTTCTTCTGAAATTTACTTAGATGTTTGCTTATTCCTTTTTATTTTTAGAATTCTATGATCTTAAACAAATAAGTAAATGAAGCTTATCTCTCCTAATTTCCTCTTAAAAATCAAATTTGTTGAGGGAATAATTATGACTAAATTGATAAATAAGTGATTGTTAAGGATAGATCTCGGTCCATTAGAAGAGTGAGATTTTTTACCATTGCCAATTTACTAAAAATAATTTCTTAAAATTGATAAGGATCGGCCTTGATCTCTCAGAAGAGTAAGGTACTTTCTTGTTGTCACTGTTAATAATAAAAATAGTTGAATAAATAAGGATTGACCTTGGTCCCTTAAAAGAGAAGGTACCTTTACACTGTTAATGAAGCTTCAGTAATCAAGTAAATTAAAGAACTTGTTAATAGAACCTTATGTTAGGGAAATGGGTAGATATAACATATATTTACTCTTGGTTATGGTGTTCGATAAACTTAGGAGAGATTTGTATACATCTTAGCTAAATGGAAAGGAGTTGTACACGATTTTTGCCTGATTAAATAAAAATTGGAATAATTGAGGAAGAGAATCCTTAGTTAAATGGCATGATTAAACATTGGTTTACCAGAATTAGCCATTGATTCTAGTATTAATGTTTGGGATGCTTTGAAAAAGTGAACAAGGAGAAGAGTGTACAAGTGGCTAGAAAATGTTAAGAGATACAAAGTCTATTTGTGGGGTTAATTCAATTTTTTTTCCTATGATTCTTTAATAATAGTAGTTTCCTTGGAAAATCTTGTCTTGATTTTTCTTATCAATCTTAGTTAAAGATTGATTAATTTACTTGAAGACAAGTAAATGTTTAAGTGTGGGGAAATTTGATGAGTGTAAAGTTACACTAATTCATCATATTATTGTTTTTTTTTTGATATTTTGAGTTATTTTAATATAATTTAATTGAATTTCCTATTGATTTGAGTTGTTTTTTATTTTAAGACTCAATTGAAGTGATATGATGAAAAGATGAGAATTTAGGTGATTTTTTAAGAGAATTTCATCTATTTTGAAGGATAATCGGAAGATAGTAAGGATTGAAGAGAGTTTGTTCAAGAATTAAGCAAGGAAGATGACTACAATTGCACTTTATGATCGTATTTCTTGGTCGTGCAGCCGATGTCTTTAATTTCAAAATCGAAGTTTGAAGAATATTTTACCAGAAGATGACCATGGTCACCTATCACGGCTGTACTATCTAGCTATGATCCCCTCGTAATTAATTTAAAGACAATTTTGGTGAGAATTATTGTAGGGTATTGTTTATGCCCAGCCACCATGCTCGTGTTCACGCTCATGTACTTCTAGTTTTGTATGTATACTTACCATTTGAAGACCATTCTGTCTAGACATTATATATAGAAGGTAGATATTTGTAAAGAAAAAAAAAAAGAGGAGAGAGATAGTAGGGAATGGAGTACTTTTAAGGGTTTTGTTTTACAATCATCATGCAAGTTGTTATCTTTACCATGATTATAGTTTAGAAGCATGGATACCTATATTTGTGAACCATTGAGGTAATGATGTAGTGCATAATAATTGTTTTAATTTAATGCAATTCTCTTGTTCTTATAAATTCAATTGTATATTTGTTTTGGATTAAGTTATTATTTCTAAAGTCTAACTTAATTATTTGATTTTATGTATTGAAGTCACAAGGCCAATATATAAATGAATCTATCATAATGGAAGGGATTTGATATAAGTTTAAAGATAAGTTATAGATTTCTTTCACAATTAATTATTTCATGTTTGTCTGTGAAATTCCTGATCTTAGTGCTGTTTTAAGGAGTTATATCCTAAAAGCGATTCAAATATGATGTAATTAGGATTAAAATTTAATAGAGAAGTGATTCCTATTAGATTAACACTTGAATTCCTCCAATTAATAAGAATAAAAAGTTTATTAAAAACCATACGAATCTACACATTACAATCATGGTGATTAGAGTCTAAATATCCCAATTTATTTTTATTTAGTTTTATTTTTATTCTTGCTTTGTTAGTTGATCTTTTATTAGTTCCTGTTTCTTTTTTTTTTTCATCCAAATCATTATCAATATTGCGATCTAACATAAGTTTGAGTAAATAGAACAGATGAGTAAGTTTTCAGTCTTTGGCGGGATCGACAACCCAAGACTCTTTTAGTTCTCTATGCTATTACATGATAGATGCACTTGCCTAATAGTGTGGTATACACTCCACCAGCTACCTCCCTAACAAATGAAGATCTAATATGGGTTTAGTTTACATAGCTAAGCGGCCATTACACCACCTGATTGACCAATTATCGCCTCGACTAGACAACTCGGATTTTAGCCATGCTAGAGATTAATCACTACACCTCTATGTTGGTTGACTGCCATCTCGGCTAGATAACCAGACCCTAGTTAAGCTTAGGTTTGATGAACCAGTGGCTGCCCTAATTATATGGCCAAAATGGCGATGAGACCTAAGTAAGCTCGTGACATGCAGTCCTCAAGACACAACTCCCTGGTGAGTTACTCCTTACCTATTTGTACGATACTCATGTCATAGCTAATGTGATATGACAACCACTAACTCATCCCCTACCAACTAGTATAACCCAAGCATACAACACTATGCAATAGTGAAGAAGATGAAATAGGTACGAGA
Source organism: Lumnitzera racemosa (assembly GCA_024138005.1). Lineage (NCBI taxonomy): Eukaryota > Viridiplantae > Streptophyta > Magnoliopsida > Myrtales > Combretaceae > Lumnitzera > Lumnitzera racemosa. The sequence goes on from JAMXBC010000010.1 coordinate 78,549,761, forward strand.
CTTAAGGGTAATCATTAGCCCTACCAATGTTGGGAAGCCTTGTCGACTTGGCATTGAGCCAATAGACTTCTTACTGTTTCCTTAGATAGGTTAACTAATCTGTACAAGTTAGGAACTAAGAGTTCTATTAGATTGATTCCTCTTCTATCTCTTAACTTGTTGGGCAACCTTGATAGCTTCCTCAAAGATATGGAAAGATAGTACTTCAATAATTTCCCTAAGCTTAGGCGTTAGTCTTGTAACAAACCTAGAGATAGCTCGAGCTTTGGTCTCATCTACTTCACACCTGATCATCAACATTTGGAATTCTTGTACGTACTTAAAAGTAGTTCAGTTTCCCTATCTATGCTCTTGTAATTTTGCAAAGGTATCTTGATAATAGGATTTAAGAATGAACTTGCCATGCATAACCCTCTTCATCTCTTTCCATGACCTTATTCCTCATTGTCCCTCTTTTTCTCTCATTCAATGTAGTTTCTTCTACTATATGTGGACATAACTAATGAACTCATGAGTAGTATGTCTTACATTATCACCCTTAGTGTACTAATAGCAATCAAATAGCTTCTTAACTCATTCTTCCTAATTTAAGTACTCATCGGCATTTTTATTCCCTAAAAAGCTCATATTTTAGACTTTTACATTTTCTATACCCTTGGGAGCTCGGATAACTCATTCTTCTTCATCGTATTCCTTTTTAATGTCTCCTTCCTCCATATCAACCTCTCCATAGTTCAATCTCGGTTGGACTCATAGATTAGCTCATCTTAGAAAGATTTAGCATGATACGGTGCTCGATTAGGTCGATTCTCATGCTGATCAACTTTAGGACCTTAGGAAATTCTTTCCTCAACCTCGTAGAACTCTTTTATGTTACTCTCATCCTCTTCATTTAGCTATAACCTTTGCTTAACTCATCACTCAACTCCTCCAACTTGCTCTTAACAAGTTAGGAGATCTATCCCCCCTGCAAAGAGCATCGGAAGCTTAGTGGATACCTTGGTTAGCTTTATTCTTAGTTGGGGCATTTTCTTTAGCACTACTTTCAACCCTACGAGCCTTGTCTAATCTTCCAGCCACCATCCCTTATTCTAACAACATCATGTTCTCCATCATCACAGCTATATGATGTTCAAGGCTGAGAACATCACTATCATTATCTCTTACCACCGCATGTACACTTAGGTAAGTCATCTTCTACCCCTCGACAACCACAACTTTACTACAACTCAATATTTAGTCTCTTTACCTAGAAACAACTAATTCAAACCACGATTGCACTCCTTTTATTACTCTATTACACAAGTCGAAAACAGAGTATAACAAAGCAAAATAGCAACACCCCCAATCCATGATCATAAAATACTTAAAAACTATAACCAATGTAAAAAACATAATACTTCACCTTCAATAAACTTATGACTTACTTGATTTAGTAATTCCTTAGCAACTAAATCAATGTAATACACAACTAACTTACCATGTTAGTCAACAACCATAAATGCTATGATAACGTCAGGGTCTATTCTTATGTCACTTAAGCTCTTTGGCCCTACTCAGAACCTCGAGCTTTGATACTAAGATGATGTGCCTTGAAAGAAGGCTTACCCACTCGTAGATGGGTCTTTTAGAGGATAGCTACTAGAGAAAGGTTAAGTATGGGTTTTGATGAGAGAAATACAAAAAGAAAAGATTTAGCACTGTAAGCTACTCATGGAAGTGACTCACTACTAAAGCACTTACGAACCAACACATTGTCAGATGTGACTCACTGGTTTGATGTGATGGCTTGCTCTAGGGTTACTATGAGCTAAGGATTAACAATTCACAACATGAGAAGGAAGAACTCAGGGAAGATACTTCATTAATTATATATACTGATTAGAACATTGAACATAATAATATATTTATACCGGTAGCACTAAGGTTATAATATTAAACAATTTTACTAAAAAGGGTAAGAAATTTATGTAAGTAATAATATAATTGTAGAAGGACATTCTTGCAATCTTTTTAGAAAGAGAAGATTCTATTTGTTAGTTGGTATGTATGGATGTTAGAGTACGTATCGATGTTGGAGTGGTTGGCATGCCTACTACTAATAGATTCTGATAGGTTGTGATTGGCATTTAAAGAGCTTCCTATCAACTTAGCTTTTTTAGGGTAGGTTAGATGGATTAGGTTAGATGTCATAGGCAACTCAATCAAGTTGAAATTAATCAAAATTGTACACTAAATAGGTAGGAGGATTAGAAGAGCACATTCAATGGCATTATCCTGCAGGTTAGAGTGGTTGGGTCTAGTTTGGCAACTAAGTATTCGAGAGGTTAAACTAGCTAAGCCTTTAGTATTAGCTCAAGCTAAGGGTCCAGGTGTCAGATTCTTATCAAGTTGAGTAGGCTAGGTACTATTAATATTGATTTAAAGTCCTGACCTAATGTGATGGAATTACTAAGGAAGTTTGAGGAAGAGCAGACTTTAGGGTGAAAGTCAAGTGAGGTAAAATGTTTCTAGTGTTAGGGCTTTGTCACATGGTCACCCAGTACCTTAATAGAAGGACAATGGTCATTAAAAGAGAGTTTCCTACCATTAAGGTTGACAGTATAGATGAAGAAGTTGAAGAGTTAAAAGAATCAAGTTCATAGCAAGAGGGATTATTGAAGGGAATGAGGTTGCAGTAGTTGAGCATGGCGAATTCTTGAATCTGGTAGTTCACCAAGTTATGAATCTAACCAATTAGAATGGGGATGAGTAGAGAGAGAACTTATTTCATACTGGATGTCTAATGAAGGGCTTGTAATGTGTCATAATTATAGATAGTGGGAGCTGTATTAATGTTGCTTAGTAAGCATGGTTTAGAAACTGAAATTTGTGTCCATACGCTATCCTAAGCCCTACAAGTTGCATTGGTTGTACAAGAAGGAGGATTCGCATGTCATATAACAAGTCATCTCCCCCATTTCCATTGGTATTTGCCATGACAAGGTGTAATGCAATGTATTGCTAATGTGTGCTTCATTCATACTACTAGGCCAACCTTGGTGATTCAATTAGAGAGTCATTCATGATGGATTTAAGAATACTTATGCTTTTGAGTAAGGAAGGAAGATAATTGTGATGAATCCCATAAATTTGAGCCAAGTTAGAGATATGTAAAGTCGGTTAAACTAAGCTAAAAAAAAGAGTTTAGTGATGACTCGAGCTGAGTTATCACATGAGCTTAAGGCCAATGCACTGGCATTCTTATTGTTCTAAAAGCTATTAGAGATGAAGGAGTAGAGGGGTAAACTATTGGCTAAGGTGTAAAAGCTTATTAGAGAATTCATGGACTTGTTCTAAATGAGTTGCCTAAGGGATTGCTACCTATTTAAGGCATTGAGCATGCAATAAATCTATAGCCAAGAGTTACTTTACTGGATAAGCCTTCCTATAGCATGAATTTAGAGCAAGTTATTAAGCTTTAGCAGTAGGTTGACAAGTTGATTAAATGTGGCTATGTTCAAGAGACCCTAAGTCCAAATGTAGTGCCTACCTTATTAATGTTGAAGAAGGATGAATTATGGAGAATGTGTGTTGAAAGATAAGCTCTCAACAAAATTATTATCAAGTACAAATATCTGATCAAGAAGCTAGATGACATGTTGGATGAACTACATAGGGCCAGAGTATTTTTGAAGATTGATTTGAAGTTGAGTTATCATCAGATTCGAATGCAACTAGGAGATAAGTGGAAGATCGCATTCAAGATGAGACATGGGTTATAAGAGTGGCTTATGATGCCTTTCGATCTCTCCAATGCTCCAAGCATATTCATGAGGCTAATGAATCATGTGCTCCATAACATGTTTAGGAAGCTTGTAGTGGTGTACTTTGATGGCATACTTAACTTGGAGAAGCATTGTGATTATCTCCAAGCTGTTTTCTTTATGCTTTTAGTTGAAAACTATATGTCGAAGAAGTATGATTTTCACTGACCTGTGTAGTCTTTCTAGGTTTTATTGTAAGCAATGAAGGTATGAAGGTTGATGAAGATAAAGTCTAACCTATCATAGACGGGCCAATGCCGACCTACTCTATGGATGTCTAAAGCTTCTATGAATTGGCTTCATTTTATTGTCATTTCCTCAGAAACTTTAGTACTATTCTAGCTCCTTTGATTGAGCTATCTAAGAAGAATGTAGACTTCAAGTGGGGAGAGAGGGAATAGAGGAGTTTTGAGGAAATAAAGAAGAAGTTAACCCCTTTCTTAGTACTTGATCTCCTAAACTTTGAGAAAGCATTCAAACTAGAGTGTGATATCTTTAGTGTTGGCATAAGTACCATGTTGATGTAGGAGGGTTGACCCATTGCCTACTTCAGGAAGAAACTCAGAGAAGTTGCACTCAACTATTTGGTCTATGATAAGAAGTTTTACTTCTTAATCTGAGCTCTAACTATCTAGCAACATTATTTGTTGTTTAAAGAATTTGTCATTTACACTGACCACCAATCATGGAGGTACTTAAAGAGCTAGCTCCAGCTACCAAAGAGATAGGCAAAATGGATTGTGTTCATGCAAAAGTTTTCCTATGTTGTGAAATACAAGAAGGGTAAGGCTAATGTGGTCACCAATGCCCTCTCTAGGCAACTTACCCTCTTAACCAATCGATAAATAAGGCTACCAAGTTTCTCTATTGTTAAGGACTTCCATGCCCTAGACCCTTACTTTAGTCCTATTGTTGCATGATGCTGCATTATAGGGTGGGTTGTTGATGACTATTTTATAAAGGATGGATACCTATTTAGGGGAAAGAAATTATGTATTCTAACCCACTCTATAAGAGAGTAAATGGTTCGTAAGGCATATGGAGGAGGATTATCTAGCCTTTTTGGAAAAACGAAGACATGTGAGTTGTTAAAGTTCGGATTTTATTAGCCTAAGATGATGAGAGATGTGCGCCTAGTGCTTTAAAGGTATGTTACATGTAAGAGGGCCAAAACTCGAGCCAAGCAAGGCTAGTACCTACTATTACCTATCTTGACTAGACCATGGTTTGATCTAAGTATAAACTTCATCCTTGGCTTGTTGAGAACATCCTAGGGAAGGACTCCGTTATGGTTGTTGTAGACAAGTTCAGCAAAATGGAACGCTTTGTGCCTTGCAAGAAAAAACTAATGATGCTTCAACTATTTGTTCCCTCTTTTTATAGGAAATTGTTAAACTATATTACATATTGAAGATTACAGTATTCAAATGCAGCTTGAACTTCTTGAGCCATTTCTAAAAGAACTTATGGAAGAGCTTTGGAACTAAGCTCTTGTTTAACACTTCGCGCTACCCTCAAACAAATGGACATATCGAAGTTGTCAATTGGACACTTGAATCTCTACTTCGAGTTGCAGTGTGAGGGAACTTAGCAAATTGGGATTTATACCTACTCGTAGTGGAGTTTTCCTACAATAGATCAGTACATAATGTGATTGATTATGTAAACCTTACAAATTTTGCATTTTGGATATATAATTGAACTCAAGTAACTATAGATATTCTCTAGGACCAACGGGATCGAAGGAATTGAAATTGATAAATATTTTTTAAATGAAACCTTAAAATGAACTTAAAAACCTTAATATGAAATTCAAAAAATGCTAGTCCTAAAACCTAAAGTTAAAACCCTAAATTCATCTAAAACGCCAAATTAACTTGAAAACTTGAAAAATTTCCCTAACCTACAAAATCCTATATTAAAGAATTCAAATAAAATACTAAACAATGTTGAATAATTACATTAAATTTATCAATTCCCTCATTAGACTAGTTGAGCTAAAAAAAAGAAAGAGATTTGAACCCCAAACTACCCATGTAGCGTGAGCCATGCATGCATACATACTTACATTAGAATTTCACATACTTAAACTAATGAAGTTGAACTTATTACCCTCCATAAGGAGCCAACTAGATTAGCTAGTTTTCAACTAAGAAGTTGGTTAATAATTCCCACTATGAAGAGATTCATCTCCTCAAATCAATTGCCAAAGGAACTAAAACTTACACCTCTCCATAAAATATAAAAAAGAAGACTTGACTAATTACCATATTAGGAAAGCTTTTGAGTGTTATTTTTGCTTAACATTACATTAACACATTTTCCTGCTTTTCTCACTTCCCATTGCTAATACAGCACCCAAAGAGAAACCCTAATCATATCCCACTTGTTAATTTCAAAAATCCATCTTATTCTCCCCCATGTTTGTCGACTAAACACTCCCTAAGTCCTCACATTTCCATTTCAAGTTTCAGATAACATCTAACACTAAAATACACTTCCAAGATTGATCTTTGTGAAAAGGATGATTCATTCGTATCAACATAAGAGTCTAACTACATTGCATTCCTTACTTCTCTCATGATAGAATCCTCTTCTCGTTGAGCCTCCTTTCTATTCGGTCTATAGAGACCAAACGTAAGATTGGTGCCAAAAGTGAATCTATTTTCTCCCAAGCTACCGCTCCTTTTGCCTCTAAGAACACTTCCATTTTGCCCCCTTTCCCACTCATCTTGATGCATAAAAAACTCCTCATGAGTGCTTTCATCAAGGCCTATTGACACCACTACTAAAGCCCATACATAGCATCACTTCATCGCTACCATTTTAGCTCTAAGCTACCTTCTTTGCTCTCTAATCTAGTTAACCACCTTTACGCTTAGGAGTTATAGAAAAGAAGTCACAAGGAGTACTTTTAGAAGAGTATCCTTAAGTGATGAGAGAGAAAACAAAGCAACCTTGAAAAGAGGAGCAACTGGAGCATTGCACTCTAACTTATAGTAAAACTTTCCATTCTACTTCGATTTTTATTGTATTTGTTTTCCTTAGAGTAATATAGTGTAATGTTTAGATTGAACCCCATGCTTAAAGGCTTATATACGAAAGACTTAATTGCTTTAACATAAACATGTAAGTTTAGATATAAGGTGTTGTCTTAGTAGTTTTCATGCAAGATGCATGTAAGGGTCCTAACATGTAAAGGTTGAAACATTTCCTTCTCCAACAAGTTAGTAAGCACACTACACTCCATCATTTGGGCATGAACTCAAGGGATAAGTGTCGAGCTTGATTTTTTTCTTGGTTTTATATTTTCCTTAACTCGGCCAATATTAACACCTAACCCATTTAATATTATTCCTCGACTAAGAGTTAAAGAAAACTGGTTTTTAAACATATTTTGAAAATTCTTTAGTGCCTATGTACTTGCTATTAGGGATTAAACTTTTGCAGTTTATTTTTTTTTTCAAATTTTAGTGTGTTGATTAATTTTACTTTAATAAAATGATCGGGTTTATGTTTTTAATTTGATTTAGTTTATTTAAGGAAAATTTTTAAAAAAGGCTCCTAAACTTGGTTTTTGTTTTTTGAAACTCTGCGGGAAAGTCTTAATTTTGAATTTTTTTTTTCTTTTCAAAGTGATAAGATAATTTGTTCATTTTATTTTATTTGTGCATTAAAGAATAAGACTAAACTAAGCCTTTTTTTTTTTTTTTTCTTTTTCTATTTTCCTTTTTCTTTCTTTGGTTTTTCTTTTTTCTTTTCTCTATTTTTTTTCTTTTTTCCTTCCTTTTTTTTATTCAATTGTATAGTACTTAAAATAAACCAATAAATAAAAAAAAATAATATATATATATATATATAATAACAGTAGAAGAAGGCTAGACTAGAGAATGAATTGGATGGCTTAGATGCGTAGGTCAAGGGGACACGGAGTTGGGTCAGGTATAGGTCAATACATAACCCATACGTATGTACAGCAAGGAAAAGTAGGGCGATCAACGTGGGATGTTGCAGGCTATTTTAGATGGTGTTGCAAGTAGGTACAACCAAATTTGCATGTATTTGATTGGTAAATGGGGGTTTAGGGAAAGTGCAATGGCCTAGCTTGGTTGTTTGGTGATGGTTTGGCTTAGTAGCGGATAGTTGTGGTGGTGCTTGACACGCGGTGGTTATAGGAGTTCAAGGAAAGCTTAGGGCTTGGGTTCTTAACTGTGGTGAGTTGCATCGTGTGATTGGTTTAGATCAAGGAGGAGCGATTGTAGGGTTATGAGGGTAGTTGGCATTCATGTGAGCAGATGAGGGTACAAAGTGTAGTGGTTTAGATTGCATAGCCGTGTTAGGTGAACAAGGATGGTTAGGGAGAAGGCGGTCAACAATCGAGATTGAAATAGAGGTGGTTCGTATATGTGGTTCAACGAGAGAGAGAGAGAGAAGGATAGGTTTATTGTTCGTGAGTGTGTATGGTGTCTAGGATGTGTAAGAGAAGGTCGTAGGTAAGAGAGGGTGTAATATCGCAAGATTTCGAGCTAGTTTAATAACCCTAGGATTCAAGCCCCTAAATTTAGGGCATTAGACTAAGTTATCCATTTTATTTTAAAAATTACAGTAAAGTTAGAAAAGTTAGACGAAGTAATTTAAGTAAAGTCAATTTCTCAAAATAAGCTAATTAAAAATATTTATTTAAAAAAAAGTCAATTTATTGATAATGTCGATAATCGTAAAATTCGAGTTTTTAAATATAGTGAGATATTAGAGATAAGTTAATTAACTTTCAAAAATAATAAATGAAGTTGAATTATATATAATATACATGTATTCATATGTGACGTGCATTATATGTATTAAATATATACATATCTTAATAATAAGTTATTAAAATAAGGTAAAAATAATAAAAAATTGAATGAATGAGT
>JAMXBC010000010.1:78563479-78580979 GCA_024138005.1 Lumnitzera racemosa
CTCCAGTGCATTTCTCCCTCTGAGTCCGAATAAATATGTTTTCGAACCCTTTCTTTAAAATTTAAAGTGTATGTTCCCGCGCGAATCTCAGCAATTACTTGTTCGGATTCTACATATTGATTATTTTGAACCAAAAGAAAGCTTTTTGGTGGAATAGTGACGTTATGTAGAATATCCTCACTCTCAATAGTTACATACAAGTCTAGAGAACATAGAAAGGCAGGATGACCATGACGCGTACGTATGGGATGAACCAAATCCTCATTGAATTTTATTTTTCCGTTAGAGGGGGCTCGTACATGTTCTGCAGTACCACCTGTGAATACTCCGCCGGTATGAAAAGTTCTTAATGTTAGTTGAGTCCCTGGTTCTCCAATAGATTAACCCGCAATATTTCTAAAGTCGGTTGACTCACCCTCCGTCCGAGCATTTCCAAAAAATAGTTATTTTTTGAGTTCTTTTTTACGATGGTTTTGGTTTTCATACATATGTATAGAAGCCTTCTATTATTATTATATGCTATATAATTATATGCTATATATGAGACCAAAAAAAGAAATAGAAAGATAACTTGTGTATATCAATGAAAAACTAAGGATTTGGAAAACAAGACGGGAATTCTCTACAATGACACTATAGACCAATTGAAAGGGATGTAGCGCAGCTTGGTAGCGCGTTTGTTTTGGGTACAAAATGTCACGGGTTCAAATCCTGTCATCCCTACCTATTACTTCTCTTCTGAGCAGTAACGAGGACTCAATTGAAATGGATTCAATCAATTTTGGCATACATAATCTTTATCTTTTTTTTTTTTTCATATTCTATATGGATGTATTCGGGTTCTAAAAAAACCTCATTCTTTACAGTCTTATGGGATAAGAAAGCGCTCTTAGTTCAGTTCGGTAGAACGTGGGTCTCCAAAACCCGATGTCGTAGGTTCAAATCCTACAGAGCGTGATTTGGGTCTTGGTTAGGTTAAACCGAAAATTACACTCAGATATCAGATAATTGAACATTAATCTGAATTTGACCTCCTGGGAATGAAAAGAGGAGGTCAATCAAACAAAAGATGTTAATTAATCAAAGGTCCAACTGATCACCACGTCTGTATTGTAAATATGCAGTTACAAATAATCCAGCTAAAGTAATAGGAATTAGACCTAAGACAATTCCAAATAGAAAAACTTCAATCATTTCAATTTGTTTGTTTGAAAGGGAAAAAGAGAGGTAATATCTATCCCTAAATATTAATCTGCAGATCCCTTAACTAGAGAAACGATCAGTAAAACGAATCACACTTTTACCACTAAACTATACCCGCTCCAGTGCGATTATTGTACTTGTATGCTTCTAGCCGGAATCTTATTAAAAATGGGAGCGTATGGGTTGGTTCGGATCAATATGGAATTATTACCTCACGCTCATTCTATATTTTCTCCCTGGTTGATTATAATAGGCGCAATCCAAATAATCTATGCAGCTTCAACATCTCCTGGTCAACGTAATTTAAAAAAAAGAATAGCTTATTCGTCTGTATCTCATATGGGTTTCATAATTATCGGAATTGGTTCTATAAGTGATACAGGACTCAATGGAGCCATTTTACAAATAATCTCTCACGGATTTATTGGCGCTGCTCTTTTTTTCTTAGCAGGAACGAGTTATGATAGAATACGCCTTGTTTATTTCAATGAAATGGGTGGAATGGCGATTCCCCTCCCCAAAATATTCACGATGTTCAGTATCTTATCGATGGCTTCCCTTGCATTACCGGGCATGAGTAGGTTTGTTGCAGAATTGATAGTATTTTTGGGCATAATCAACAGTCAAAAATATTTTTTAATAACAAAAATACTAATTACTTTTGTAATGGCAATTGGGATGATATTTTTGTTCCGGGGTGGTTCGTACTATTCATATATTCACAACCAAGAAGTACTGTATTCTCTTTCGGATAGGCCCTGAAAGGAGAAGGAAGGCTGGAATGCCAACAGGCGTCTAGTATTGAATTCACCCGATCCGATAGTACCCATTTTTGGAACGTCCGGTGCCAAAGTCACTGAATGGGTAAGTCGCCAATTGAATTATATGGAATGATCAATAAATTCGGTTTAATTCTATATCTACGTGTGTCAAAATCCTAGGAACAATATAGTCTATAAATTTTTGGACTGGATGGAATTGACGAACAACCAATCCCTATAATACTGTTTATTAGTATCGAATCGAAATCGAAATGGGGCGTGGCCAAGTGGTAAGGCAACGGGTTTTGGTCCCGATATTCGGAGGTTCGAATCCTTTTCTATGATCTCTGATGAGACCCGATAATATCGTACATGAATGACGTCCGTGAACAGGCTCCGTAAGATCCAGTAGAATAAATGATGTGACCCAAGACAAATTTTGTTTTAGCTAAATTACTTACTTAATTTAATAGTATAGAAATGCAGCCATTTCCTCTGCATCGACCCGATTTCTGATACTATCGGAGTGAAAGAAGGGGTCTAAAGAAGAGCCGAGGCTAGACTCTATTAGTAACAAGTAAATCCTTTGTATGTAAAAAGTTTCAAGATATTGGGGGATAAAGTTCAATTGCAAGGGTTAAGACGGCCCGGAAAGCACTTAATTATGAAGAACTTTGTAAGCTTACTTGGGTAGTGAGCATTTACTTATAAGAAGAAAATTCCTTAAAATGGGTAGTTGCAATTGCGAAAAATGGAACCCGCCCATTTTTTCTTACATAGAATTAGTCATATATGTGTGGCTTTATATGATTATCAAGCAAATAAAAAGTTATTCTATGTATCAATCCTTACATCTCCTACTACTGGTGGGGTGACGGCTAGTTTTGGGATGTTGGGGGATATCATTATTTCCGAACCTAATGCATACATTGCATTTGCCGGGAAAAGAGTAATTGAACAAACATTGAATAAGACAGTACCGGAAGGTTCACAAGCGGCTGAATATTTATTCCATAAGGGCTTATTCGATCCAATCGTACCACGTAATCCTTTAAAGGGTGTTCTGAGTGAGTTATTTAAACTTCACGCTTTTTTTCCTTTGAATTCAAATTCAATCTAAGTTCAAATCTGGTTCCTGGCACATGATTAATTGATCTATTCATACAAATTAATTGATATGAATCCACTTCATTAATAGTATGGATCATTATATATACTTATCCATCTAGGTATCTCGAAAGATATTTCTTTATTTTATCGCTGAAAAAAAATTATCCAAAGAATATAGAAAATGAAAGAGTAGATCAAAATTGTCGAAAGAGTATATTATATCTAAAAAAAATAAATATTTGATCTCTCCTTTTTTATTTGTTTATACTATGTCTCTTCTCGTTCAAAAAGAATGTTAATATTTCATAACATGTTTCAAATACATAATTGAAAGGTTTGATTAACTGGTTGTTTATTGGTTGAAAGACCTAACCGAAGGTCTCGTCTCAAGAAGTTAAAGGATGGGAATAACAAAGATTGATCTTAGATAGAGTACAAATAGAATTGTTGATTAAGAATCGGATCCGTGGCTACTGCTGTTTTACCGGTCTGTCTGTCCCCAATAATTAATTCGCGCTGACCCCGTCCTATAGGGATCATTGAATCAATAGCAATAAGTCCGGTTTGAAGAGGCTCATATACGGAACGTCTCGAAATAATACCTGGAGCGGGAGATTCGATTAACCGAGATTCAGAAGAAGAAATTTCACCTCTACCATCAATAGGTTTTGCCAGCGCATTTATAACACGACCTAAATAAGCCTCACTCACCGGTATCTGAGCAATTTTTCCTGTTGCTTTTACAGAGCTTCCTTCTTGTATCATCAAACCGTCCCCCATTAATACAACACCAACATAGGGCTTATTTAGAACCATAACCCTTACTCCTTTCTAGAAGCTCATTTACTTCGCAATTTAGACAAAAATGAAATTGTGATGCTGGGATCTTGGGTCGAGGCGGGCGATATTTTAGTAGGTAAATTAACGCCTCAGATGGCCAAAGAATCATCGTATGTCCCAGAAGATAGATTATTACGAGCCATACTTGGCATTCAGGTATCCACTTCAAAGGAAACTTGTCTAAAACTACCTATAGGTGGTAGGGGTCGAGTTATTGATGTCAGATGGATTCATTGACTTCAGCTTCACTAATTGTCAATAGAATGTTCTAACTAAACTCGAAAGATCTTTTCATAAATCATTAATTCTAATCACTATTCAAGAAAAAAAATTATTACTATTCTCTTCTCTATTAATTAATATTAATTAATTCTATATTATCTAGAAAATCAAATAATAAAAGAGAATGAATATTTCAATAAAATAAAAAAAGAAATAGAAAGAAAATAGAAGTAATACGAACTGAAGTATAGGATTCTTTCAGGAAGTGATTCAGCTGTTCCGGAAGGCGGATTAAACTCCAGTTTTTTCACTTTCATTCATTGATTCACTCCTTCTTTCTTAAGATGAGAGAGGAATATCTCTATTCCAGAATAAGCCAAGAAATTAACAAACGAGAAATTTTGAAATCTGGGAACTGGGAAAGAGGGATCAAGAAGTTATCGAAATTTTTTCTTTAAGAATTTGTTTGATTCAGGGTACAAGTTGAATTTCTTTATCATATGATTCGATGAAATATCTTGGATCTATGTTCAATTGGTAGGTAATATCAAATCCAATTTTGACCCGATACCACCTTCCTTAATTAAGGATATCCAATTTTTCCTTACTGAATGAGCCACTAGCTATTCTGGGTCTACGTCTACTGCATCTATTTAGCTAAATTATCTATATATATATCATCTATTTCGATAAATTCTATATCTATCTAGAATTTCGATATATAATCTATATATATAGATTATTCTATAGATATAGAAATAGATATATAGATCTTAGAGAGATCTTATCCGCATAGTAGTGATTTGATTGATTCAAAAATGGGGGCCCCTTTAACTCAGTGGTAGAGTAACGCCATGGTAAGGCGTAAGTCATCGGTTCAAAATATTGATTTCGTGATCTTTAGAAATTGAAAGATAAAAAAGGCCTTTTTTATCAATTAGTTGATAATTGTTAACTCCATTGTTAGTATTTTTTTTACTATCGGTAGTGATATCGATCCAAGACTCAATATCTACTTTATTTTTAAGATAAAAAGGGAAAATTCTCCAATCAAAAAATTTTCTATCTGGAAATTTTTCAAGATTCAGAATATCATTTTCTCCTAGATAATTAGGGATAGGGATCATACTTCCCGGTATATGAAATAATTTTTGTTTATCTATATTGTAATTATAAGGAATCCCTTCTTTTTTATTTACACATAATGGTGATAAATAAATAGATAAATCTTTCTGATCTTTATAATTAAGAAATTTATAAGAGAAAAGGTCATATCCATAGCATTTTTTAAAGTTATATTTTTGATTCATTAATGAATTTGAATCAAATTTATTCAATTTTTTGTAATGAATTAATCGTTCTTTTTCCGCCAAATAAGTTTTGTTTAATTTTGGATTTTGATTCATACGTCGTTGAGTGATTCTATTTCTCCATTTTAGCGGTACTAATCGATACCATCTAATAGAAGATAAATCGTATTGATAATGACTCCGTAACCAATTTTTCCATTGATCTATTCCTGATTCTATTAGTATTCATGTATCAGAATGGAATGTGTGCATCTTTTTCTTTGATATATCCAATATGGTAGTCTGTGAGATAATGGAAAGACATATCATTAACGAATTTCAAATCGTGGATACATATGTATCCTTACCATACTGAGACGGCTTCCATTATTGGTATCAAACCAATATCGATTCATACAAGCTAAATCTTCTAATCGATAATTAGGCCAAAGAAAGAATTTGAATTGAATTATTTTCTTTTTATCTTTATTAAAACGTTTACTTAAATGGGATATGATAGCTTCTTTGTGGTCTAACATTCTTGCCAATACATCGCGGGATTCATCATGACAGGAGCTTTTGCTCATGGGGCTATATTTTTCATTAGAGATTACAATCCGGAACAGAATGAGGATAATGTATTGGCAAGAATGTAGGAGGAGTGGTATCAACTAACGTGCCCTTTTTTTCTTTTATAGGAAATGGAAATTCCGGATACAATTCGACTATCAGAAAGATTACCATATATAACATAAAATTTCTCCACCGACCCCCTCTAGTCGAGCCTCTCGATCTGTTATTATACCTCGAGAAGTAGAAAGAATTACAATCCCCATCCCGCCTAAAATTCTAGGAATTCGTTGATAGTTACAATAGATTCGTAGACCTGGTTTACTGATCCGTTTTAAATTTAAAATAGTTCTATATGTTCCTTTCCTATTCCTTCTATGTCGTAGGGTTAAAACCAAAAAATATTTGTTGTTTTCCTGATGTTTCCTGACATTTTCAATAAAACCTTCTCGTAAAAGGATTTTAACAATGTTTTCAGTGATGAGATGCTAAATAGATAGAATAAATAGATAGAATAAGGGTCTATTAGAAAGAATTTGTATAATATCGGATTGAAAGAAGTATGTAGTGGAATTGTGTCATTCAGGAAAACGAAATCGAGCGATTCCTTCCTTCTTCTAACTTAGAAAGTATCGATAGATACTATCTAAGAGATGTTCTAAATGAATATGAATTAATGAAATTTTCAAAACTCTTATCATAAAAAATGAAATGAATTTTTTTTTTAAACATCGAGCAGAGTGATCGATTTTATCATTTAGATGAATAAAATATTATTATGAAAGCTAAGAACGCGGGGGTAGCCTGCGTTCTTAAGCTTTCATATCTCCAACTTAGTTCATCTGATTATTAGATAGACTATTAGAGAGATGAACCCAACCCGGAGTATGAACCATAAAAGAAAATACCTATTAAACCAATCACAGGAATACCAGTTACAGTACCTATTATCCAAAGAGGAATCCTTCCAGTAGTATCGGCCATTTATTCCGCCTCCCTCCACCATTTCATCAAGTTGTCATGCTAGAGACATAAACAGTCATAGATAATTATGAGATGTGATCCTTCTGAATGGGATAAGATAATTCCTACTATTATTTATTATTCTACTAGTCTCTTTTCTTCTCTTAATTGAAGAAATAATTGGAAAATAAAACAGCAAGTACAAAAATGAGTAATAACCCCCAGTAAAGACTAGTACGATTCAATTCAACATTTTGTTCATTCGGGTTTGATTGTGTCGTAGCTCTATAATTTGTATTAGGTTTATCGTTGGATGAATTGCATTGCTGATATTGACCCCAAAAAAGAAACGGTAGGTACAGTTAGTCCATGAACAGCCAACCATCGCACTGTAAAAATTGGATAGGTTCGATCTATGGTCATTTTGTCCTCCTAAAAAGATATACTAAATTCATTGAGTTGTTCCAAAGAGTCAAAACGGCCAGTTATTAATGGAATTCCTTGTCGGCTCTCTGTAAAATATTCGTTTGGACGAGGGCTCCCAAACACATCGTAAGCTAAACCCGTGCTGACGAATAACCTACCCGCAATGAATAGGAAGGGTATAGTAATGCTATGAATAACCCAGTATCGAATACTGGTAATAATATCAGCAAAAGAACGTTCTCCTGTGCTTCCAGACATGCTGAGCTCCACATATTCTTGTACAGTTAAAGGGGGATCGAGTCCCTAAAAGATGATATCAGTAAATGGGGATTGTCATGCTATTTTATTTCACAATTGAATCAATTTAAAAAAGACCTAAAGTTAGGGATTTATCAATAGGTAATGTTGCTCCAATACCTAACCAAAGAGCCACTACGGTACCAATCAAAAGACAGTTGTCGCTACTGGACGACGAAAGAAATTGGTTATTGCTCCTTTCCTTAGTGTTCTTTTCTAAAAAAAAATTCTTATGACAAAGATCAATAAAAAAAAAAAAGTATTCGAGTCTTATAGAGATTTTTTGTATAGTATATGAAATTATATAGAGAGAGTCCTTCTTTTCTACTTTTTTTTTTGAAGTTAGTTTCTATATTTTAACTGTATTAAATATTTTAAATGGAAAAAAAGTTATAATTCTTTTCTTCTTTTATCTTATCTCATAATTCAAAATAAGAAATTTTTGATGTATCATTACCCTGATGATAGAACAAACAGTTCCTCTATCTCGCATGATGAGTTGAGGAGAGGAGATAAAGAATAATAAATAAAAAAAAAAGATAGAATTGAATTGAGCAACCGTACAGGCATCCTTTATGCATTGCATACGGCTCTACAATGGAATTTCCTTTTCCCTTCCATCGAAGAAAGATAAAAAAAAAATAGAGATGATATGGGGTTTATCCGATCCGGATCGGCAAATGCTCCAATTACCATCCTTCCTTTCAGAGCAGTTCAATTCATTTTGAACAACAAAGAACGATTAATCAAGTCCGACAACGAATTTTCCAACAAGCCTTACAAGGAGCTTTAGGAACTCTGAATAGTTGTTTGAACAACGAGTTACACTTATGTACCATCAGTGCTAATATTGACATGTTTGGGGCGATGAAAGAAATAACTGATTTGTCCTTCAACTGTAGGCATTATTTTTTTTCTTACAAAAAAGAATTAAGAAATACTCATAGTAACCATTAGAGCCGACGAAATTAGTAATATTATCCGGGAACGTATTGAGCAATATAATAGAGAAGTCAAGATTGTAAATACTGGTACCGTACTTC
Source organism: Lumnitzera racemosa (assembly GCA_024138005.1). NCBI lineage: Eukaryota > Viridiplantae > Streptophyta > Magnoliopsida > Myrtales > Combretaceae > Lumnitzera > Lumnitzera racemosa. The sequence goes on from JAMXBC010000010.1 coordinate 78,572,204, forward strand.
AAGTAGGCGACGGCATTGCTCGTATTTATGGTCTTGATGAAGTAATGGCAGGTGAATTAGTAGAATTTGAAGAGGGTACAATAGGCATTGATCTAAATTTGGAATCAAATAATGTTGGTGTTGTATTAATGGGGGACGGTTTGATGATACAAGAAGGAAGCTCTGTAAAAGCAACAGGAAAAATTGCTCAGATACCGGTGAGTGAGGCTTATTTAGGTCGTGTTATAAATGCGCTGGCAAAACCTATTGATGGTAGAGGTGAAATTTCTTCTTCTGAATCTCGGTTAATCGAATCTCCCGCTCCAGGTATTATTTCGAGACGTTCCGTATATGAGCCTCTTCAAACCGGACTTATTGCTATTGATTCAATGATCCCTATAGGACGGGGTCAGCGCGAATTAATTATTGGGGACAGACAGACCGGTAAAACAGCAGTAGCCACGGATACAATTCTTAATCAACAAGGGCAAAATGTAATATGTGTTTATGTAGCTATTGGTCAAAAAGCATCTTTTGTAGCTCAGGTAGTAAATACTCTACAGGAAAGGGGAGCTATGGAATACACTATTGTTGTAGCGGAAACGGCAGATTCCCCAGCTACGTTACAATACCTGGCTCCGTATACAGGAGCAGCTCTCGCTGAATATTTCATGTACCGTGAACGACACACGTTAATCATTTATGATGATCTCTCCAAACAAGCACAGGCTTATCGTCAAATGTCTCTTCTATTACGAAGACCACCCGGTCGCGAAGCTTATCCGGGAGATGTTTTTTATTTGCATTCACGCCTTTTGGAAAGAGCCGCTAAGCCTACGTTACACGCAATAGTGCCTAGAATTACTACTGGAAAAATATATAAAAGATCATTGGGCCATGCAGGTTCTCCGTAATAATTATGACCCATCCCTTTAGCCAATTTAGCTCTTAATACAGGATCATTCAAGTCAGGTTTTTTTGTTATTTGGATAGGTGAATTCTTATAGATCCATCCCCCGAAGGAACCGGACATGATAATTTTTCATCATCCGGCTCGAGCAAGAATTAAACGAACGAAATGGATCCAAATCCATATGTTATAAATATCAAATCTCTCTATAGAATATCCACACATATATGACTAATTCTATGTAAGAAAAAATGGGCGGGTTCCATTTTTCGCAATTGCAACTACCCATTTTAAGGAATTTTCTTCTTATAAGTAAATGCTCACTACCCAAGCAAGCTTACAAAGTTCTTCATAATTAAGTGCTTTCTGGGCCGTCTCAACCCTTGCAATTGAACTTTATCCCCCAATATCTTGAAACTTTTTACATACAAAGGATTTACTTGTTACTGATAGAGTCTAGCCTCGGCTCTTCTTTAGACCCCTTCTTTCACTCCGATAGTATCAGAAATCGGGTCGATGCAGAGGAAATGGCTGCATTTCTATACTATTAAATTAAGTAAGTAATTTAAGGAATACGAAAAGAGGAAAAAAACTTGGGTTTGGTTACATTTCTTTATGTTATTAGTGAAGCTGAAGTCAATGAAAGTCATACCTTGAAAAGATTAAAACCTCGAGCTAGAGGATGGAGTTATGCAATAAAAAGACCCAGTTGCCATATAAAGATTGTAGTGAAAGATACAGCTTTCCGGCACATAAACAGATACGACCATCTATTCTTATGCTTAAAAAAAGCCGAATGGGTCAAAAACAATAAGAATAAGTACAAAGATAAAACATGTCATGATATGGATAATAGTGGAGGATTATGGGACAAAAAATAAATCCACTTGGTTTCAGACTTGGTACAACTCAAGATCATCATGCTATTTGGTTTTCACAACCAAAAAATTATTCCGAGGGTCTACAAGAAGATCAAAAAATAAGATATTGTATCAAGAATTACATCCAAAAAATATATGAAAATATCCTCTGGGGTCGAGGGAGTTGCATGCATACAGATTCAAAAACGAATTGATCTGATTCAAGTCACAATCTATATGGGATTCCCAAAGCTATTAGTAGAAGGCAGAACCCGAAGTGTATGGCTAACCCAATAAAAATTAAAAAGCAATGAACAAGCCCCCGGCCTCAAAAAAATCCATATATATGGATTTTTTTTTATAGGATTACACAAAAGGATTCGCAAATAAAAGCGCTAAGGCTACAACTAATCCATAAATTGTTAACGCTTCCATAAAAGCCAGACTAAGCAATAAAGTACCTCGTATTTTTCCCTCCGCCTCGGGCTGTCTTGCGATACCTTCTACAGCTTGGCCCGCAGTCGTACCTTGACCAACTCCAGGCCCAATAAAAGCAAGCCCGACAGCTAACCCAGCAGCAATAACGGAAGCGGCAGAAATCAGTGGATTCATGATAAGTTCCTCACACAAAAATAAAAAAAAAATGTGATTTGACTTCGAAATTCACTTAATCAAATTTATATGTCTTCGTTCTATTTCTATTTCTTAGGATATAAGAAGTTGTTTTTGTATGAGATAAAAAAAAAGTCTTTTTTTTTTATTGAAAAAAAAAATGGATAACATAAGTGATAAGAGACATTCTATAAAAATTAGAAATTTTCCGTTATTATTCTATTTCTTATTTCTTTTTATCTTTCTCTAAAAATTTTTAGATTCTCATTGAATCTGTTTCTTTTTTTTTTTTTTGATTTCGAATCAATTAGAAATTTTTTATTCGAATTCGTTAGAAATTTTTGGTAGTTCAATGTTTTGATTGATTGCGTCGTGCAATTTTATCTTGTATTTATTTTCCGTACGGAGCCACTACGAAGAAGTTCCGGGAGTTACGAAGGAAACTTCGAGCTCATATTGCTTATGAGTTGAGAACGGAATTGAACTCTATGAGATCTAATCTCCCGTTGTTCCTCAGTGGTAGAGCGGTCGGCTGTTAACTAACTGGTCGTAGGTTCGAATCTTACTTGGGGAGATTTGATTCATTCCGAATTTCAGAATGAAGGGGTTCGCTTTGACCGTTAAGAGTAAGTAACCCCCCTTCATTCCCTGTGTCTTTGTTTTTATTGCATTCTATCTCATCGTATCACATTCTGTTCTTCGATATTTGAGAATCACCGTCAATATCTCGGTGTAGGTCCGGGATAACCCCTTGTTCCATAGTCCTGGGGCTATTTACAACTAGCCAATTAAGAATTCTCAGATGTACTATTCGACCGTTTGAGTATTCAAAATTGTATGAGAAAAATGAGAGTACGAGAGGCATATATATGTTATGTGGTATAGATCCCATCCATCTATATTGAATTGCGGATACAGAAATGCTAGAATCATTTCTGATCTGATTGGATCAATATGGTTCTCCGATTTCTATAGTTTATATAGAAATCCAATCGGTATCTAATGAGTTAAACAATTGAATTAAACAATTTCAGCATAAATAGAAAAAAGTGGGGGATATGGCGAAATCGGTAGACGCTACGAACTTAATTGGATTGAGCCTTGGTATTGAAACCTACTAAGTGACAACTTTCAAATTCAGAGAAACCCTGGAATTCAAAAAAATGGGTAATCCTGAGCCAAATCCTATTTTAGGAAAACCAACAAAACAACAAAGATTCATAAAGCAAGAAAAAGATTTATAAAGCAAGAATAAAAAAAGGATAAAGGATAGGTGCAGAGACTCAATGGAAGCTGTTCTAACAAATGGAGTTGAGCATGTTGCGTTGGTAAAGGAATTCTTTTCTCGAAACTCCAGAAAGGGAAAAGATGAAGGATAAACCTATATACATACGTATTGAATACTATCTCAAATGATTAATGACGACGCGAATCTCATATTTTTTTTTATATGAAAACGAAACGATGTGAATCAATTCGAAGTTGAAAAAAGAATCGAATAGTTATTGATTAAATCATTTACTCCATGGTCTGAGAAATCTTTTGAAGAGCGGATTAATCGGACGAGAATAAAGATAGAGTCTCATTCTACATGTCAATACTGACAACAACGAAATTTATAGTAAGAGGAAAATCCATCGACTTTAGTTTTTTATGAGATGACTCATAACATAAACCTTCCATATATTTATATTGGAATCATATATCATTGATATTCTTTTTCTTTCTTTCAGACTTCCATTTATCTGCATGCTTTCTATACCAAAAATCATATTGGTTTTTCTGTTGTTTATGCAAAAAAGATTTCAGTTGCTACAATGATATGTCCAATGAATTTATTATATCTTGATTGGTTTTTTTGTATCCAGATAATGTGAATCGATGAGTTGGTTATTCGTTTTATAACTATTAGTTGATAGTAGGCTTCGATCCATTTTTTTTTTTTTAATCCTATCCTCTAAAAAAACCAACGAGTCGCACACTAAGCATAGCAATTAAATTTTAGAAAATTATCAATCAAATTATTATTTAACCCTATAGAATTAGAATTGCTCATTTTTTTGGATTTAAGGAAAAAAGAATGAAAGAAAAGAGTTTGTTGTTTTTTATTCTATTTTTTTTTAATGGATAGAACAGTAAATTTTCTTATTCTTCTTCTCTAAATATCCAAATTTTGATGCCTAATACCCCATAAATAGTTCGGACTGGATAGGAACAATAATCAATTTTAGCTCGAATGGTTTGTAGAGGAACCCTACCCTCTCTGATCCATTCAACACGTGCGATTTCTTTTCCGTCAATACGCCCTGCAATTTGTACTTGAATCATCCACACCACTTCTGCTTCTATTGTAACAAAAGATTCCCCTTTTATGTGGAAAGGGCCCGTATCAAGAATTATGATTTTACGTATGGGCAATTCCTCAATATCTTGTTCATTCGCAACAAAATATTTTCTTTGTGCGGCGGTAAAAAAAAAACATGCTTTTTTGGAGAGAGATACTATTTCACTAATCGAGTCACAGGTATCTAACATATTCATTTGTATGTCCACGGGGACATTCATACCCAACAAGCATTAGGATAATTTTGTTATTTGGATAGGTGAATTCTTATAGATCCATCCCCCGAAGGAACCGGACATGATAATTTTTCATCATCCGGCTCGAGCAAGAATTAAACGAACGAAATGGATCCAAATCCATATGTTATAAATATCAAATCTCTCTATAGAATATCCACACATATATGACTAATTCTATGTAAGAAAAAATGGGCGGGTTCCATTTTTCGCAATTGCAACTACCCATTTTAAGGAATTTTCTTCTTATAAGTAAATGCTCACTACCCAAGCAAGCTTACAAAGTTCTTCATAATTAAGTGCTTTCTGGGCCGTCTTAACCCTTGCAATTGAACTTTATCCCCCAATATCTTGAAACTTTTTACATACAAAGGATTTACTTGTTACTGATAGAGTCTAGCCTCGGCTCTTCTTTAGACCCCTTCTTTCACTCCGATAGTATCAGAAATCGGGTTGATGCAGAGGAAATGGCTGCATTTCTATACTATTAAATTAAGTAAGTAATTTAGCTAAAACAAAATTTGTCTTAGGTCACATCATTTATTCTACTGGATCTTACGGAGCCTGTTCACGGACGTCATTCATGTACGATATTATCGGGTCTCATTAGAGATCATAGAAAAGATTCTTTTCAAACAAACCAGCCTATCCTCTGTATGGGGTTTATACGGGGTGGTTGGAACAAAGACACATTTGGGTGTGAATTCCAATGCATACCATAATTATAATGGCATATTTTATCTGCCATTATAATTAGATATCACTATATTAATAGTTATGTTATGCTTGATTTTCTATTTTAGAATAATTAAACTTATTTGATTGAATTTATTTGAAATTCGACTTTTCTATATTCAATTCATAGAAATCCATATTTATTATTAATAGCTATTATTATAATAGCTATTATTATAAGATTCTAAGATTAATAGAAAAGATCCCAGGAGTTTAATAAATTCCTATGCATGTACAATGCTATTTCAGCCCGCTTAGCTCAGAGGTTAGAGCATCGCATTTGTAAAGCGATGGTCATCGGTTCGATTCCGATAGCCGGCTTTTTCTATTTATTTTGATTTTTGACATGCTTGATATTGATTTTGAAATCAAAGAACATTGAAAAGTCTTTTTCCCCGTTTTCCAAAGGTCACCGATTTATATCTATTATGTCCTATTTCAATTCGGAATAAAAAAGGGAGGAGTTATATATATTTCTGCAGAACAAATCAATATCCCGACTCTTTTTTGTATTCTCTATTTTTATATATATAAATAAAAAGCAAAACAAAAAAAAAAGATCCGGATATTGATTGATCCAATTCATCTCCTTATTCTTTCTTTGGAATACAATACTTCATACATACTTCACTTCATCGGAATTTCGCTTTTTTTTTTTTTTATCATTTAGTTCAGTTTTATTTTAGGTTTATGAAATTTCATAAAAAAAGGAGTCTTTATGTCACGTTACCGAGGTCCTCGTTTCAAAAAAATATGGCGTCTGGGGGCTTTACTAGGACTAACTAGTAAAAGGCCTAGAACGGGAAGCGATCTTAGAAACCAATCACGCTCCGGGAAAAAATCTCAATATCGTATTCGTTTAGAAGAAAACAAAAATTGCGTTTTCATTATGGCCTTACAGAACGACAATTACTTAAATACGTTCGTATCGCTGGAAAAGCCAAAGGGTCAACAGGTCAGGTTTTACTACAATTACTTGAAATGCGTTTGGATAACATCCTTTTCCGATTGGGTATGGCTTCGACTATTCCTCAAGCCCGCCAATTAGTTAACCATAGACATATTTTAGTTAATGGTCGTATGGTAAATATACCAAGTTATCGCTGCAAACCACGAGATATTATTACGGCGAGGGATGATAAAAAATCTAGAACTATGATTCAAAATTATCTTGATTCCTACTCCCATGAGGAAGTGCCAAAACATTTGACTCTTCATCCATTCCAATCTAAAGGAGTAGTCAATCAAATAATCGATAGTAAATGGATCGGTTTGAAAATAAATGAATTGCTAGTCGTAGAATATTATTCTCGTCAGACTTAACTTAAACCTATTAAAAATAAATAAAATAAGAAGGGTTCGGACAATTTGAATGGATTCAATCAATTTTGGCATACATAATCTTTATCTTTTTTTTTTCATATTCTATATGGATGTATTTGGGTTCTAAAAAAACCTCATTCTTTACAGTCTTATGGGATAAGAAAGCGCTCTTAGTTCAGTTCGGTAGAACGTGGGTCTCCAAAACCCGATGTCGTAGGTTCAAATCCTACAGAGCGTGATTTGGGTCTTGGTTAGGTTAAACCGAAAATTACACTCAGATATCAGATAATTGAACATTAATCATAAAAAGCCAATTTTTCTGGAATTTTAGACCAAGCTTCTGAGAAACTTTGATTTTTGGCTAACCCATCACCAACTCTTCGATATATTTCTTGCTGGAAGTAGCCCTGATCCCATTGATAACGAGTGGGACCAAATAATTCGATAGGCGTTGTTGCTGAACCATACCACATAGTTCCAGCAACAACAAAAGCTGCAAAAAAGACAGCGGCGATACTGCTGGAAAGGACGGTTTCAATATTCCCCATACGCAATCCTTTGTATAGACGTTGAGGTGGACGGACACTAAGATGAAATAGGCCTGCTAATATGCCTAAAGTACCTGCTGCAATATGATGAGAGGCTATTCCTCCCGGAACAAAAGGATCAAAACCTTCTACACCCCACGCTGGATTTACAGGTTGTACCTTTCCGGTTAGTCCATAAGGATCGGACACCCATATTCCAGGACCATACAATCCTGTTACATGAAATGCTCTAAAACCAAAACAAGCCACTCCTGAAAGAAATAAATGAATTCCAAAGATCTTGGGCAAATCCAAAGAAGGTTTTCTTGTACGTTCATCACAAAATATTTCTAAATCCCAATACACCCAATGCCAGATAGCTGCTAAGAAGCACAAGCCAGAAAACACAATATGTGCACCGGCTACACCTTCGTAACTCCAAATACCAGGATTCGTTACGGTTCCTCCTGTGATACTCCAACCGCCCCAGGAATTGGTTATTCCTAAACGAGTCATGAAGGGTATAACGAACATACCCTGTCTCCACATTGGATCAAGAACGGGGTCAGAGGGATCAAAAACTGCTAATTCATATAAAGCCATCGAACCAGCCCAACCAGCAACTAAAGCTGTATGCATTATATGGACAGAAAGCAAACGACCGGGATCATTCAATACGACGGTATGAACACGATACCAAGGTAAACCCATGTAAATACCTCTTTATCAACGAATAATAGACACTATGTAACTTTATTGCATTGGAAAAAACTATGCTGTGGACTTCCCCCTTCCGTGGGCTATCTCGGATAAAGGATTAATATTTGTCCATTGTGTTTTTTAGTAAAGTCAAAATGGAACAATTCGGTTCGTAGGAATAAAGAGAAGCAGATCTATTCTATATCCGATAAGTACCAATACGCAATGGGGGTTGATCCCATTTTCTATGAACGAATCCATACATATTTGTTAATTATTCAAAAGAACTATTCGTAAGAATTTTTCCCAATCTATGGATAAAATCTAATAAAAGAAAATATTATTAAGACAATAAACGCATTGTTACGCTTCCACATCAAAGTGAAATATAGTACTTAATTCTTTTTTCTTTCATTTTATGCCTATTGGTGTTCCAAAAGTACCTTTTCGAAGTCCTGGAGAGGAAGATGCCTCTTGGGTTGACGTATAGTGCGGCTTGTCAGATATATTGGGTCATATGGGATTTCCCCATTCTCTCCCCCGATCGAGAT
>JAMXBC010000010.1:78590979-78593479 GCA_024138005.1 Lumnitzera racemosa
ATCAGAGATTTCTCTATGAAAAATACGAATCGGAGTTTGAAGAAGGGAAGGAGAAGGAGTCCTCGACCCGCAACAGATAGAGGAGGACTTATTCAATCACATAGTTTGGGCTCCTAGAATATGGCGCCCTTGGGGCTTTCTATTTGATTGTATCGAAAGGACCAATGAATTGGGATTTCCCTATCGGGCCAGGTCATTTCGGGGCAAGCGGATCATTTATGATGAAAAGGATGAGCTTCAAGAGAATGATTCGGAGTTCTTGCAGAGTGGAACCATGCAGTACCAGACACGAGATAGATCTTCCAAAGAACAAGGCTTTTTTCGAATAAGCCAATTCATTTGGGACCCTGCAGATCCACTTTTACCAAGGATACAAGGTAAGGGATAAGGATCTTATCCGGGGATCTTTCTCCCATTCATTTATCATAGATCAGTAGGGAGATTTCATCCCTTGTACGCGATTTCCAGTCTATTACGTATGTATGTATAAGGAATAGAATAGCGAATCTATATCAAAGAAAGTTCTAACTTTTCGAATAAGGATATGCGTTGTTATTTGATTTGATACATTGGGGTCAGTAACATTGGTAAATTAGTTGTAGGTACGGAAAGAGAGGGATTCGAACCCTCGGTAAACAAAAGCCTACATAGCAGTTCCAATGCTACGCCTTGAACCACTCGTCCATCTCTCCTACATAATGATTATGTCCCAACAACCGAGTGAATAGCGAGTCATTCATACTCGATTCTTAGATAGTTCTGCATAATTAATTAAATTCGAAATCTAAAACTAATTATGTCTGATTAGCTCTCCAATCACAGTGGTTAATCATGCACGTAAGTATGATGGTATTGGGCTATGCAGCTCTTTTATGTGGATCATTATTATCAGTAGCTCTCTTAGTCATTACATTTCGAAAAGTCATAAAGACTTTTCAGAAAAACAATAATTTTTTAAATGATTCGTTTTCCTTTGGGAAGATCAAATATATGAATCAAAAAAGTAATGTTTTACTAAACACTTCTTTTTTTTCTTCTAAAAATTATTACAGGGCTCAACTGATTCAACAATTAGATCATTGGAGTTATCGTATTATTAGTCTAGGATTTCTCTTTTTAACCATAGGTATTCTTTCAGGAGATTCGTCGTAACATTCATAATGATCAACTTTACGAAGATCCCATTGTATTATGGAAGCTCGTAGCATTGGTCCTGATAAACCCCAATTTTTTGCTTCTTCTCCGCTAATAATACCCACTCCCTCAACTTGTTCTAAAAAAATCGGATTTCGTGTAATAAGGTTTTGATATTCAGAAACCGCTGTTAAAAAATAATCACAGAAATCCAAACACTTATCTAGCCATCCATGAGGTAGATCGGCCGCTCTCCGGGGCTGTATCGATTGGTTGAAAGGCCTAAAAGAGAACGTTGTTATAGGAGGGACGATACCCGTTGGTACCGGATTTAAAGGATTAATGCACCGTTCAAGTCAAGATAAGAACATTCCTTTGGAAACTAAAAAGAAGAATTTTTTCGAGGGGGAAATTAGAGATATTTTCTTCCACTATAGAGAATTATTTGATTCTTGCATTTCAAAGAATTTCCATGATACACGAGAACAATTATTGAAAGGATTTAATGATTCCTAAAAGTGGATTGTCGATTCCATGATTATAAGTTCATTCCATACCGGACCGGAATAGGGTTCTATACATTCTCATTATGAGAAGGGGTCATTCGAGCGTATCTAAATAGATACTATGTTTACATATGGATCCCTACGTCGTTAGATTCCATTTCGGGTTAGGAATAGGCGTAATCGGACTCGCTTTTTAAATATCTATCCTTATTTGGATTTGGGACCCTATTCAACTCTTTTGGCTTCTATTGAATCGAGAAATAGGTTTGATTGTCCACCTTTTTGCTTTGATATAATATTAATATATATATAAGGTATCCTCCGGATAATTCAAATCGAAGCAATTGGATGTTCGACTTGGGCCTATATGACATGACCAATCAATAGAAATACTCCAACACTCCACCTTTGTCATATATTCCATACATCATACTAGATAGATATCATATTCATGGGAAGATACTGAACTTTTGTATTTGAAAAATGTTTCATAAGCTATTTCTGAAGTAGAAGTAGATGGTGATTGATAGAGTAATGCTTGATCATAATTTCCAATATGAGTACTACGTCCAACATGAAACTTGTGGTTGGTAGTAAAACACCTATTAATGTAGATAGAAATATTCTAGAATATATAGAAAATATACATAAAATATATATATAAATTCGAATATACATATATAAATAGAAATTCTACATATATAAATAGAAATGCAAATTTAATAATATAAATAGAAATGAAATTCATTTTTCTTTTTTTTTAATTCAATTTAATTTATCTAATTAGATAATAAAAAATCTATTTAGTCTCTATATAGACTATTATAGAGATGTTACTATTATATAGATGTTATTGTAAT